>CAUYLG010010548.1:0-17121 GCA_963573385.1 Cacajao melanocephalus | reverse complement strand
CAAATATCAACTGGAATAGTGGAGTGGGTCTGTAGTTCTAGCTATTCAGAAGGCTGAGATGAGAGAATCACCTGAGCCTGGGAGGTAGAGGCTGCGGTAAACTGTGATCACACCACTGCACTCCAGCCTGGGTGACAAAGTGAAACCCTGTCTCACAAAAAAAAAAAAAAAAAGGAATCTCAATGACAGTTAGGTAATTCCCATCTCATAAACAAAGTCCTACAAAGTCCTTCCTCTTTATTTTACTCAGGTAATAAAGCAACTCAGCCAAGAGGGCTCCGTGCTTCCTATCCTTTTGCACAAGACATGCTTGCATGGAAACATGTCTTCAGCCAGTCTGGCTCCACGGAGTTTGTGTTCCGTGTGTTCACCACAGTCCCTGAATTCCAAGTTCTTCTCTTCCTTGTCTTCCTCTTTCTCTACTTAATGATCCTCTGTGGCAACACAGCCATCATCTGCGTGGTGCGCACACACAGCACCCTCCGCACCCCCATGTATTTCTTCCTGTCCAACCTGTGCTTTGTAGAGATCTGCTACACCACCGTTATTGTGCCCTTGATGCTTTCCAACATTTTTGGGGCCCAGAAGCCCATTCCACTGGCTGGATGTGGGGCGCAAATGTACTTCTTTCTCACACTTGGTGGTACTAACTCTTTCCTCTTGGCGATCATGGCCTATGACTGCTATGTGGCCATCTGCCACCCGCTGCACTACACCCTCACCGTGACCCGTGAGCTGTGCGTGCAGATGCTGGGCGGGGCCGTGGGCCTGGCCCTCTTCCTCTCCTTGCAGCTCACTGCCTTAATCTTCACCCTGCCTTTCTGCGGTCACTGCTGGGAAATCAGCCACTTACTCTGCGATGTGCCTCCCATCCTGCGCCTGGCCTGCGCTGACATCCATGTGCACCAGGCTGTCCTCTATGTAGTGGGCATCCTCGTGCTGACAGTCTACTTCCTGCTCATCTGCGTCTCCTACATGTTCATAACAGGTGCCATCCTGCGCATCCGTTCTGCCGAGGGCCGCAGCCGGGCCTTCTCCACCCGCTCCTCCCACCTCACCGTGGTCTTGCTGCAGTATGGCTGCTGTGCCTTGGTATACTTGCGTCCCCAGTCCAGCTCCTCTGTATATGAGGACTGCCAATTTGCCCTTGTTTACACCTTTATCACACCATTACTCAACCCTTTGATTTACACCCTTAGGAACAAGGATGTCAAAGGTGCCCTGAAAAAAGTGATCAGTCCCAAAGGGACATCTGAGTCCTGAAGGCTCAGAGAGACTGAAAGGGGCACCTGGGCATGTGACAATGGTAAAACTCTTCCATGCAAATGCTAGATTTACCTTTATTGTCTCACAATTTGGACTTTCATCAATTCTCTGTGCCTGATGCACTTAGTTGCTACAGATTATTCTCATTTTTAAAAAAAAGGTCTCCTAAAACCTTAAAAATCCAAAAAGTGTAGACTGCTATCATTCACTTAACTCCAAATTTATAGGTTTATATTTCCTCCAAAACAATATACAAAAGAAAATATTTGTTTTAAGAAATTGGCTCATGTGACTGTCAAGGTGAAAACAAAAAGGGGCCAGGTATGGTGGCTCATGCCTGTAATCCCAGCATTTTGGGAGGCCAAAGTGGGTGGATCACTTGAACCCAGGAGTAGTTTGAGACCAGCCTGGGCAACATGGTGAAACCCTATCTCTACAAAATTATATATATGCCAGGCATGGTGCCACATGCCTGTATATATATGTTAGCCAGGAATGGTGCCACATGCCTGTATTCCCAGCTATTTGGGAGGTTAAGGTGGGAGGATCACTTGTGCCTAGGAGGTCAAGGCTCCTAGGAGCTGGGATTACACCACTGCACTCCAGCCTGGGCAACAGTGAGACCTTCTCTAAAGTAAATAAATAAAAGCAAAGAGGAGTTGTTGGAGTGGGTCTTGTTGTCCTATAAGGCATTTACCTCAGGGGATGCCACTAGAGAAAAAGTAGAGTTAATCTTAGTCAAAGGCGAAGTGGCTGCTTTACTGGCAAAAGACTCACCAAAATTCAGGGGTTCTATGTTCCCAGCTTCATCAGAATCATTTCATATGTCCTCATTCCAATTTTCTAGAGCCCATTTCTTCTCAATTCATGCCCTCACTTTAACAGTACACATCTTGCAAGGATAGGAATTCGATATACATTGTAAGTCACCAATTCACAGCATGAGATTCTGTATTTGGTTATCAGACACCTCAGTTCTACCACTACAGGAGATATGGGTCTTTTTTAGGACAGACATACAAGTTTTTTGCATCATTTATGCAGTGCTTGAGCTTAGAATTTGAACTCCTGAACTCATCCTTTCTTTTCCACTTGGTCTTAGTGCAATAATGTAATAGAAGCGGACAGTCAATTTCACTATACTCATTAGTTTGACAAAAGAATGTGAAAGTATTATATGCTCATTCATCCAGAACTTTGCCTCTTATAAATATTTGATTGGATGTATCCAATAGTGATATTTTGCCTATCCCTATTGCCATATCACACCATTGACCTTTAGTGCTCTCTCTACTATCCAGTCAGATTAGAGAACTAATTTCACAAACCCCATAATCAACTCAGAAATCTTATCCCTAAGATTCTGTTCTTCCAGAACTACTCTCAGTACAAACTGTGTTAATCAGAGTTGTACAGAGAAACAGTGCCAATGGTAGGGAGAGAGAAAGAAGGAAGTTTATTCTAGGGAATTGGCTTATGACTTTGTGAGATTCACCAGTCTAAAATCTTCAGGGTATACCTGCAGGGTGATGGCATGGGAAGGGTTGATATTACAGTTTGTGTTCAAAGGCTGTCTGGAAGCAAAATTCCTTCTTTCTGGGAAGCTTGTTCTGTTTTCTCTTGGGACCTTCAACCGATTGGATGAAGACAGTCTTCATTATGGAGAGTAATTTGCCTTACCCAAATCTACTGACTTAAATACTATTCTAACCTCACTGGAATGTCTAGACTAGTGTTTGACCAAATATCTGGCTACCGTGGCCTAGCAAAGATAACACATGTAACTAACCATCACAGCCCAGAAAGTAATAAAGGATTTTATATAAGTTTAGATTTCAATTATATTATGTCTTTTCTATACCAAACTCTAAGAAAAGGCTTATAACAGTAGTTAACTATAGAAATAGAAACTCATCAGCTGGGTGTGGTGCTTATGCCTGTAATCCTATTGGAAGTTCACAGCAGGAGGATCACCTGAGGTCAGGAGTTCAAGACCAGCCTGGTCATCATGGTGAAACTCCATTCTCCACTAAAAATACAAAAATTAGCCAGGTACAGTGGCATGCACCTGTAATCCCAGCTACTCAGGGGGCTGAAGCAGGAGAATCACTTGAACCCAAGAGGCAGAAGTTGCAGTGAGCCAAGATTGTGCCATTGCACTCCAGCCTGGGCAACAGAGCAAGACTCCATCTCAAAAAAAAAAAAAAAGGAAATAGAAACTCATCATGTGAAATATTGCTTTGAAACATGCAGCCATCAACTGAGTCTTAAATACAATATATATTTAGTTTCAAAAAAGTCTCATTCTTATTTTTTAATTTTTTATTGACAAATAGTTGCATATATTTATAGGGTACAATGTGGCCTTTTGAGATATGTATACAGTAGTCCCCTACATTCCAAGACCCCCCAGTAATGCACAAAACCATGGATAGACAGTACCTTATATATACTATGTTTCTTTCATATATATATATATATATATATATATATATATATATACCTATGATAAAGTTTAATTTATAAATTAGGCACAATAAGAGATTAACAACAATAATAAATAACAAAACAGAACAATTATGACAATATGCTAGCATTGCAACTCTTGTGCTTTTGGGGCTATTACTAAGTAAAATAAGGGTTACTTGAACGCATGCACTGGGATACAGCAACAGTTGATCTTATACCCAAGACAACTAACAAGTGACTAACAAGTGGGTAGCCCGTACAGAGTGGATATGCTGGACAAAGGGATGATTGGCATCCTGGTTGGGAGAATTTAATCATGCTACTCAGGACAACATGCAATTTTAAACGTCTGAGTTGTTTATTTCTGGGACTTTCTATTTAATATTTTTAGACTTCAGTTGCCTGTCGGTAACCAAAACCTCAGATAGCAAAACATGAATAAAGGAAGATTATTGTATTCAGTAGAAAGATTAAATCAAGGTAGTTAACATATCCATCATCTCACTACCTTACTGTTTTTTGTGGTGAGAATGTTTAAAATATATTGTTTAAGCAATTTTGAAATACATGGTATATGATTATTAACTATGGTCACCATATACTACAATAGACCAACAAATCTTATTCTTCCAGTCTAACTGAAACTTTATACCCTTTGATCGAAATCTCCCTTTTCTCCATCCCTCCCCAACTCCCAGCCTCTGGTAACCGCCTTTTTTTTTTAAGATTGATTCCGTTTCTTAGCTATGGTGGACCGTGCAGCAATGAACATGGACTTGCAGATATCTCTTCAACATACTGATTACATTTCCTTTGTATATATACCAAGAAATGGGATCATTCTCATTAGTTTAATCTTCAGCAAAATATTAAACCCTTAGTCTAATAAGTTATTGAAAGCAGTGTTACATTATTTAAAAGAATGGACACTTGTTCTCCTAAGAATCTTCTGATTCTCCACTCACTTTCTTTAAGTTCCTAAGAGTTGCTGGATTTTATTGCTGCATAGTCAGAGGGAAGTATTGGATAAAATCAGAAGAACAGAGTTGGTTCTATTTTTGCCAGACTTTTTGGGCACTTCACACAAATCAAATAATTTCTCTGGATCTCAGTTTCTTCATAAAGATAGCTGACAACAGGATTTCCAAGATCTTCATAATCAAATATGCATAATCAAATTTTAGTATTTTGTTGTTTCAGACAGGCTCACTTTTTTCCAGCTTCAAGTCCTTTACAAGTTCTATTCCCTTTCCCCTTTGTTTGAACTGCTTTTCTCCACAATTTCAGGGCTGTTTTTTTCTTACTCTACAGATTTCATCACAAATGTCACCTCTTCAAAGAAGATGCTTTTGATGGACCTCTTCCTCTAATCATTCTCTATCCCATTAACTTGTATTTTCTCCATGGAGTTTATCACTGTCTGATAACATCTCATTTACTTATTTAACCTGTTTATTATCTGTTTCACTAGCTATAATGTAAGCTTCATGAAAGTGGGAATCTTGTCTGTCTTATTCCTCTTTGTATCCCAAAACTTAGAACAGTGATAGACACATCATATTACACATAAATGTGTTTAATCATCTATCAATCAATCATGAACCAAACTCTAAAAGGTGAGCCTTAAGATTGTGTAATTATCACCTTAGGAGAGTCATAATCACATATCAAAGGGTACATATCAAACATATGTTCCATTATAAAGATCTAATATACCAAGGAAAATAAGAAAAAGAGAAATATAAGAACAAAGATTTTTTAAATTAGCAGACTTTAATATGTCAAGATAATATCCGTGCAGGTACATGCTCAAAAGCTATGAAATTTTTATGGTATGTTGAGTGAATATGTATGCTTTCTTCAAATTCTGGAAAACCATAACAAGGGAGTTATTTTTAAAGTAACGGAGAAAAGAAACAAAAGAAAATTAAATGTCTTCCATTGTTCCATTATCCAAGCCAAGATATCAGAGCTTTTACATAAAAAATATAAATATAGTCTCAGTTTTCCAGGGCAATAAGAATTTGGGACTTGGGCTGAATCTTGCTGTAACAGATAAAATAGGAATAAACTTGAAATAGGAGGCTCAGAGGACTGTGTTTAGGGAACTTTGTATTTCTCAGAAAAGTATTTTGAGCAGTAAGAATATTCCTAAAATGTTTAATACTGGTCTTTACTTTGACAAACATACTCCTACACTCCGTTGACTGGAGATGCCAACTGGAGGCCCAGTTTCAGTTGGAGTTAAGCCCTAGATGATAAAGCAATATGCTTCTTCCATGGCTTTTGCTTGAGAGGTGACATAAAAGCTTGGTCTCACTGGGTAGTCTCTCTTAAGCTCATGGTCTTTCCTCCTCTTTATCTGTCAGAGCAGTCAGATATTACCTGCTAGGCCCTGTCTTTTATGAATCTAACTGAGACGCTGGCTCAGTAAAATCCTCTCCCTATCACACTGGAGCTAAGAGAAAGTCTTTTTGTCTTCTGATTTACGACATTCCAGGCACCTGCTGACAACTGAAAAGGAAAAGTGAATAATGACTTTAGAAGCTGAGACTTCAGGACTTCAGAGCAAGATCAGTCTATCACTTACAGTATTTTTTCTGAATCAACTTGTAAGCCTATTTCTTCTGAGTAGAATAGTCATAACAAATCTCAGTGAAAGAAAATGTTGAGGAAATAAATAATACGAATTTAGACAAAGCTTGAGAATTTACAAAAACTCTCTCCTCAAAAGAGCTAATGCATGCTGGGCTTAATACCTAGGTGATGGATTGATAGGTGCAGCAAACCACCATGACACATGTTTACCTATGTAACAAACTTGCATGTCCTGTACTTGTACCCAAGAACTTTAAAAATAAAATTAAATAAAATTTTAAAATTAATTAATTAATTAAAAATCCACAAAAAACTCACATATGGCAAGTTATTTAATCCTTTGGTATAAGTCAGATATTACTAATATTACCTCTTTCATAGATTCAAAGAAAGAAGGAAAGAATTAGCATTTATTATGCAATTTAATAGTTTTCACACATCAAGTCAAGTGTTCTAAATATATTATCTCATTTAATTTCATCACAGCTCCATTACGTGAGTATTATTATTTACATCTTTTAAACATGAGAAAACCCAAATAATATGGAATGATCTTTGTGCAGAGGATAATACTATTAACAGTAGACAGATTCTAGCTGAGGTAGGTTTCATGCCAAATTCACTAATTCCCTTCTTAAAATAATGCTAATTCGACAACTGGGGAGCTGTTCTACCCTAAGCTCTGTCTACTTCCAGAATGCACATTCATATTATTTCTCACAATAATATAACATCCTGTATCATCTCATAACATCCTTGCCAAGTTAGGCTGTGCTGGCTGGAGAGGTAAGACGGAAAAGGAAGGTATGATGTGGAAAGTGACCTGGAGACACTGAAATGAGTGTAGCTCCATGAATAGGTGACAGCCTGAGAGAGATTGCTTTTGTAATGCTGAAGTGCTTTCATCTTGCCTCTGTCCTATGCAACATATGTTTAACAACTTGAAACAGTAAGTTGATGATATATTGGTATAGTAATTTTTAGTCTCTTGAAACCATAAGATCTATAGTGTCATCTGTTCAGAAAATGTACCCCACCCTTCTGCTTGCCCTTGTTCTCCTAGGTAATTTCCATTCTTTGGATCTAAGTGTAAATATTACTTCCTTTAATAAATATTTTCAAGCCTACTCCTGCAGTCCCAGCTACTCAGGATGCCTAGGCAAGATAATCAATTAAGCCCAGGATTTTGAGGTTGTAGTGCACTATAATCACGCCTGTGAATAGCCACTGCATTCTAGCCTAGGCAACATAGCAAGACCCCATCTAAAAAAGGAAAAGAATCTTTTCAGAATCCCCTGCCACCAGACTATGCCAGAGTCTCATGTTGCACAGTCTTATAACACATTATTTTCCTTCACAGAACAGAATCACTTAATTAGAGATTAGATGATATATAGATAGTTATAGATGATAGATAGATACCAGATTCTGCCTCTCTGAATAGGATGTAATAATCAGTTAAATATAGACCACCATTTTGTTCACCATTTTATGTGGTGCTTGGCACTTAATATATGAAAATTAAATGTGAGTGAGTGAATTCAATAATTTTTTTCTCAAATGGAAAAAATTTTTTATAAAATATCTCAACGTGAACAGTCTAAAAACAATGGACCATTGTCAAAGAGATTATCATAAATGTTCTGATACTCTGAAAATGACAAAAACAGTTAGGAATTTCAGCATCAGGAGCCAAATGTTAGCCAAAACATGAAGCGACCACCAAATAAACACAACCCATATGTGAATCTGATTTTGACTATACCAAATAGACTGCTCACAACAAGACAGGCAATGCCCAGACATGTTTAATGTTAGAAATTTCTATAATCTTCCCCGTAAAACACATTTGTAAGGAAGATATTTACAATTAGAGCATTTCCACTTCTCAAATTGTGAAAAGTATCAAAAGCTGATCAGGTGAGGAGCAGCTAAATAAACCAGGAGTGAAATGTTGAAGTGGATGACAATGGCTCTTTAGCCTCCGAAGTGTTTCATGTTGAAATGGCCTTATGGTATAAAACAGAATGAATGCATAAAAGGTGCACAGAGGCAGGTTTCAGATAATTACAAGAAAGAGCTCTCAGAGAATTGAGTCTTTCAAAAATAGAGTAACTAAGCCAGGAGGTAATGTGAGTCCCTGGGCCTTAAAGGTAACCTAATGTCTAGGTATTGTGTTAGAAATCCAAGTATCTAACAGGTGACTAAACTAGGCAATATCTGAGGTCCCTTCCAGTACTAACAATTCATGACCTAGGAAAGCTCTTATGTAAATATCTTATTATAGACCCTGGAGTGCACCATAAAGATTATATAAGCGTGACTGACTGTATTAGTCCTGAGAAATAGGACTAATAGAAATATCTGAGACTGAGTAATATATAAAGAAAAGAGGTTTACTTGCCTCACAGTTCTGCAGGCTGTACAGGAAGCACAGCAGCTTCTGCCTCCGGGGAGGCCTCAGGAAGCTTCCAATCAAGAAGCTTCTCCCTCAAAAGGCAAAAGGAGAGCGAGGCATCTCATACGGCAGGAGCAGGACCAGGTGAGAGCAAGGCGGGGGTGGGGTGCTGCACACTTTTGAACAACCAGATCTCAAGAGAACTCACTTTCACAAGAACAGCACCAAGGGGATATTGCTAAACCATTCATGAGAAATCCACTCTCCATGATCAAACCACCTCCCACCAGGCCCCACTTCCAACAACTTGACATGAGATTTGATGAGACACAGATCCAAACCATATCACTGACTACAACAAAATTCTCAAAGTTAATCATTATGACACAGAGACACAGATTGCAAAGACCTCCATCATAATATACACAGTAGAATAGCTTTTAAATGTCTTTCGTTGTAGCCTTCTATAAACTATGTCCTTGAAGAATAATTATTTTTTCACAGTGCAGCACAACTGTTGAATGCAAAGTTGTTTTTCTTAAAGGCCCTTAAACAAGTAATTTGATTCAGAAATAATCTTTTACTCCTTTTTTATTTGTGTAAATACAACAGGTACAAGTGCAGTTTTGTTACGTGGATAGATTGTGTAGTGGTGAAGTCTGAGCAGTTAGTGTAACCATCATCCAAATAATATTTTATCTATTATGTAGTTTCCCATCCCTCACCCCCTTTCCAGCCTCCCATCCGCCCAAGTCTCCATTGTCCGCTATGGCACACTCTATTGTCCACTGTACACATTATCTCTCACTTTTAAGTGAGAACATGTGGTATTTGTCTTTCTGTGTCAAATTTGCTTCACCTAAGATAATGGCCTCCGGTCCTATCTGTGTTCTGCAAAAGACATGACTTCATTGTTTTTTACGGCTGAATATTATTCCATTGTGTATATGTACTGCATTTTCTTTATCCATTGATTCGCAGATGGACACTTAAGTTGATTCCAAATCTTTGCTATTGATAATAGTCCTGTGATAAATATAAGAGTTCAGGTATATTTTTCATATAATGATTTCTTTTCGTTTGGGTAGATATCCAGTAGTGGGATTGTTGGATCGAATAGTAGTTCTATTTTTAGTTCTTTTGAGAAATCACCATACTGCTTTCCATAGAGGTTGTACTAATTTACATTCCTACCAACAGAAAATAAGCATTCTTTTTTCTCTGCATCCTCACCAAAATAGATTTTTTTTTTTTTTTAGATGGAGTCTTGCTCTGTCACCCAGGCTGGAGTGCAGTGGTGCAATCTCAGCTCACTGCAACCTCCGCCTCCCGTGTTCAAGTGATTCTTCTGCCTCAGCCTCCCAAGCAGCTGGGACTAGAGGGCACGCCACCTCACCCAGCTAATTTTTGTATTTTTAGTAGAGACAGTTTTTCATCATGTTAGCCAGTATGGTCTCGCAAAATTGACTTTTTAATAGCCATTCTGCCTGGTGTAAGATAATGTGTCATTGTTTGAATTCCTTGTCTCTCATTACTGACTTTCCATTTTGGGACGGGACCATTGCTGGAGAGCTAGTGTAATCCTTCGGTGGTGGTGTCACATTCAGATTTTTCACAGCTCAGAATTCTTACACTGCTTCCCTCTCATCTGGAAAGGCTGACACTTCTGACGTTTGTAATTATTTTCATGCAGATAGAATCTTTTTTGTCTCTTTATATATTTTTTCTTGATGTTCCTCCCCTCCCTGGAGGGTGTGACTGTAGAGTATGCTGGGTAGGGTCTTTGGCTATGTATGCACTTCTCTAGGCAGGTTTTATATCAGGCTGTGCAGTTTGGCCTACAGACCAGTAGATGGTGCTTATGGGTAAGAGCCAGCTGTGGCACAAGTAGATGGGTATGTGTGTACCTGATCTTTGTTTACTATGAGGTGCTCTCTGCTGTTTCAGGTGATGGGCTGGACAGTGGTGTGACCAGTGCCCTAAGATTCCTGTTCCATGGATTAAGAGGCACACAGCTTGGCAAAGGTGAGCCCATGGCCTGCTCATGAATACTCATATGAGTAGTACCTACTGGCCTGCTCATGAATACCCCCTATCACCAGCACTGATGAAGGTGGTTGGGAGGAACTTCTGGTGAAATATGCTGAGATCTCTGTTGGGAGTGAGAGGGCTGCACTGGCTTTTCATCCTCAATAGGCAAGAACATGGTCTGTTTTCTTATCACACCCCTGTTCCAGGGCTCTTGGCTCCTAATTCAGACATAAACTGTAGTCTATCTCTGGACCACAGTGTGGTTGATAGCCTTGGAAAAGGCCTATTTTGGAACTTCCCATGGGAGTGGTTTGGGGGCAGAACTTTGCCACTCAGTCTGATACAGATAGCTGTATGGCTCCCCTGTTCCCTGATGTGGTAGCACTGCTACTTCATGTAGAGCGAGGACTCTAGCTTTGGGCCCCATGGTTGGCTTGGCCCCAACCTCGGGACCTAGAGAAAGTGATCTGGTTATTTGCATGCTATATTGAGTAAACATGTATGCTTTCTTTAACTTCTGGAAAACCATCATAGGGAAGTTACTTTAAAAGTAACAGAGGAAAGTTAAGTGGCTGCCAACTGCTGCCCTCAAATTGTTTCCTTCTCCACAGCCAAATTTACCAGAGCCCCCCTTTTTCAAGTTTTATATTTCCCTGGCTTGAGTATTGCCACTACCTCCTCCCACTTACATGGCAGACATAGATAATCAATCACTGTGTATATGTTCACAGTCCACAAGTTCACACTCTGTCCACATGACTACAGCTTCCCCTTAGCATGTCCTGGGCTAGAGCGTGTACCATTGGGGTGTGCTGACTTAAGGAAAAAGCCAATTCTAACCATGCAAGGTGAGGGATCAGGATACTGGAACATAGTTTTGAAGTAGAAAATAAGATTGTTGCAGACTTGGAGTGGGTGTGTTCCTTTGGCCCTATATGATCCTTCGTCTTTGAGAAGGAGCTCACCAAGTTAGTGGCTCCTTTACACAGAGGAGTCCTACTTGATGATAACCCAAGTCTCTCTGGTACTTGCTCACCAGTCTTCCTGGACCTGAAATCTTAACCCAGAATCAGCACTGTTGCGGCCATCTTTCTTCTTGTTGAAAGCCATCCTGGTGTTAGCTGCCTGCCCACCTGGATTCCTGCATCTGTCCTCATCACTCTAATGTATTCCTGGCCTGGTCTTCTAGACAGGCCAGACATTGTATAATTAGCTTTTGCTTCAGTTTCCCTCCATAGTCATCAATTCTTGAAAATAGAGATCTTCCCTTGGTCATAGTCCACCCAAATGGGCTCTAACACCTGCCTAGCACTTTCTAGTCCTTTGCTCTCTGAAAGGAGTTGAAATATGGTCCCAAATCTCCTAATCTGGCTGGAGTTCTGAATAAAGGACTGGTTGGTCAAGACCAACTCACAGGATTAATTATCTCTTGCTAATCCAAGAAAATAGTTACACAATCTCCACCCATACTATCCTAATCCAGTCCACCATTGGCTGTCATATAAATTTACTGCAAGTATTTCTAAGTAGTCTAGATTTTATTCCTTATAATCCATTGACTGGAAGAGAATGAGTAATTAGCCAAGACATGTTATTTCTCCAAGTTTCCCCTGCTCACTGTCTGTCTCTCCTCTTGTGCAGTCTATACAAGAGGAAAACTACCAAGCTCCCACTATTGCCAGACATGGAGTCAGGAAGTAACACCCAGGGCATGTCAGGTATGTTTCTGTCTAATAAGAATGTTACTCTTTCTCTTTAAAGATTTTTATTTCACAGAAACTAAGGTCAGAGATTTTATTATCATAATTGTCACCAGCACTAATGTCTTTCCCAGATTCATAAGAACAAGAAAATATCAGGCCACTTCAGAGTTTATTGAAGGAAATTTCTGCTTCCTAGGAATATTACCATAAAACCTTGGGATATCATTTTTGTGCCTTCATAAATCAAAGGCCACATTAAGAACATTCTGAAAATAAGAACAACAAGGGGTATGGAGTAAAGAACTTTCACAAAGCAAGGACAAGAGGAACCAGTTGATCAGAACAATAGTTTTCTCCTTAGTATCAGTTCTTTAATGAGGTGACCATGGAATTGTGGCACTCAGCTCTCCAGATGAAAGAAGCATAATTCATGGATTTGGATTTCTCCAGATGCTAAAACCAATCCACCACTGTGTCTGTGGCATGGCCACATGGCCCACAGACTGCTTGCAGCCAATGATTGTGTTAAGAATATGGAGGCAGCCTTATTCCTGGAAGATGTAGGTCACTTGTGACTTAAGAGATTGACTAAGGACACTCCATCAGCTCTGTTGAAACTCTTAGAACCATCCTACAGCCTGAGATTCTACCTATTCAATCTTTCCTCTTATATAGGGTCAGATCTGCATCATTGTCCAACAGCTCTCCCTGCCTTCCCTGGGTTCCCCCCACCCCTCTTTAATAGATTTTACCCCAATATCTCTTACACATCTGATCCTGTGTTGGCATCTGCTTCTCAGAGTATTCAAATCAATATACTTAATAATAGTGAACTGATAGCTCATATCAGACCTTCCAGTGTATCATGTTAAGAGTTGTCTGTTCTTTTTTTAATTTTTCATTTGTGTGTGTACATAGTAGGTGTATATATTTATAGAGTACATGAGATATTTTGATAAAGGCATGCAATACATTATAATCACAGCAGGATAAATGGGGCATCTGTTACCTCAAGCATATATCATATCTGTGCTACAAACATTCCAAATTATATTCTTTTAGCTATTTTTAAAGGTACAATAAATTTTTATTGACTGTAATCACCCTGTTGTGCTATCAAATGTTAGGTTTTATTTATTCTAACTATAATTTTACACCCATTAACTATGCCCACTTTCCTCCCACCCCTTCTATCCTCATGAGTTCAATTGATTTGAGTTTCAGCTCCCACAAATGAGTGACAACATGTCACTTAGCATAATGTCGTCCAGTTCCATTCCTGTTATTTCAAATTACAGTATCTCATTCTTTTTTTAATTATTTTTTAAATATACACTTTATTGCATTTTAGGTTTTGGGGTACATGTGAAGAACATGCAAGATTGTTGCATAGGTACATACATGGCAGTGTGGTTTGCTGCCTTCCTCTCCATCACCTATATCTGGCATTTCTCCCCATGCTATCCCTCCCCAAATTCCCACCCTCCACTGTCCCTCCCCTAGATCCCCCCACCCACAGACCCCAGTGTGTGATGCTTCCCTCCTTGTGTCCATGTGTTCTCACTGTTCAACACCCGCCTATGAGTGAGAACATGCAGTATTTGATTTTCTGTTCTTGTGTCAGTTTGCTGAGAATGATGGTTTCCAGGTGCATCCATGTCCCTACAAAGGACACGAACTCATCATTTTTTATGGCTGCATAGTATTCCATGGTATATGTGCCACATTTTCCCTGTCCAGTCTATGGTACACCATTTTGTATATGTACCCCTTTTCTCTCTCTCTTTCTCATTCTCTCTCTGTCTTTATTTTTGCTGTTGCTGTTGAGACAGAGTCTTGCTCTGTCGCCCAGGTGGTCGTGCAGTAGTGTAACCTCTGCTCACTGCAACCTCTGCCTCCCGGGTTCAAACAATTTTCCTGCCTCTGCCTACTGAGTAGCTGGAATTACAGGTTTGCCCCACCACGCCTAGCTAATTTTTGTATTTTTAGTAGAGACGGGGTTTCACCATGTTGGCCAAGCCAGTCTCGAACTCCTGACCCCAGGTGATTCCTCTGCCTTGGCCTCCCGAACTTCTGGGATTAAGGCATGAGCCACCTCGCCCCATCCTGTGTACCCCATTTTCTTTATTAATTAATCTGTTGATGAACACTTAAGTTGCTTCAAAATCTTGGCTATTGTGAGCAGTGCTGCAGTAAACATGAAAATGCAGATATCTCTTTGATATACTGATTTCCTTTCTTTTCAATATATACCTAGCAGTGGGATTGCTAGAGTGTATAGTAGTTCTATTTTTAGTTTTCTAAGGAAACTCCATACTGTTCTGTAGGGTTGAACTAATTTAAATTCCAGCCAACTGTGTACAAGGATTCCCTTTTCTCCACATTCTCATAATTATTGTCTGTCTTTTGGGTAAAAGTCACTGTAACTGGGATGAGGTGATATTTCATTGTAGTTTTGATTAGCATTTCTCTGATGATTAATGATGTTGAACACCTTTTCATATGCCTGTTTACCATTTGTATGTCTTCTTTTAAGAAACATCTATTCAGGTCTTTTGCCTTTTTTTTTCACTTATACATATTCAACTTTTGTTTTCCTTTTCTTAATTATAATTTAAGTTCTGGGGTACATGGGCAGAACGTGCAGGTTTGTTTCATAGCAATACACGTGCCATAGTGGTTTGCTAAACCCATTTCCTCGTCATCTAATTTAGGCATTTCTCCTAGTGTTAGCCCTCCCCAACCCCCCCACCACCTGCTGTCCCCCTTACCGCCTCCCTTACCCCCCAACAGGCCCCAGTATGTGATGTGCCCCACCCCATGTCCATGTGTTCTTATTGTTCAACACCCACTTATAAGTGAGAACATGTGGTGTTTGTGTCAGTTTGCTGAGAATAATGGTTTCCAGCTTCATCCATGTCCCTGCAAAGGATGTGAACTCATCCTTTGTATGGCTGCATAGTATTCCATGGTGTATATGTGCCACATTTTCTTTACCCAGTCTATTGTTGATGGACATTTGGGTTGGTTCCAGGTCTTTGCTACTGTAAACAGTGCTGCAGTGAACATACGTGTGCATGTGTCTTTATAACAGAACGATTTATAATCCTTTGAGTATATACCCGGTAATGGGATTGCTGGGTCAAATGGTGTTTCTGGTTCTAGATCCTTGAGGAATCGCCACACTGTCTTCCACAATGGTTGAACTAATTTCTACATGATTATCTAAATAGATGCATAGAAGGCCTTAGACAAAATTCAACAGTGCTTCATGTTAAAAACTCTCAATAAACTAGGTATCGATGGAACATATCTCAAAATAATAAAAGCTATTTATGACAAACCCACAGCCAATATCATACTGAATGGGCAAAAACTGGAAGCGTTCCCTTTGAAAACAGGCACAAGACAAGGATGCCCTCTCTTACCACTCCTATTCAACATAGTATTGGAAGTTCTGGCCAAGGCAATAGGGCAAGAAAAAGAAATGAAGAGTATTCAGTTAGCTAAAGAGGAAGTCAAACTATCTCTATAATGCAGATGACATTGTATATTTAGAAGACCCTATCATCTCAGCCTAAAATCTCCTTAAGCTGATAAGCAACTTCAGCAAAGTCTCAGGATCAATATTCAACTTTTATTTTATATTTAGGAGTACATGTGCAGGTTCATTGCCTGGGTATATTGTGTGATGCTGACATTTGGGGGTATGATTGCTCCCATCACCCAAATACTGAGCATAGTACCCAATAGTTTTCCAACTCTTGCCCACCTCCCTCTCCCGTTTAGTAGTCTATAGTGTCTATTGTTGCTATCTTTATGCTCATGAGTAACCATTGTTTACCTGTTATTTCTAAGTGAGAACACGTGGTATTTGGTGTTCTGTGCCTGCATTAATTCCTTTAGGATAATAACCTCCAGCTGCATCCATGTTGTTACAAAGGACATGATTTGTTTTATGGTTGCACAGTAGTCTATGGTGTAAATGTACTATATTTTCTTTAACCAGTCCACAGATGATGGTTACCTAGGTTGATTTCATGTCTTCGCTATTCTGAGGAGTGCTGCAATGAACATAACAGTGCATGTGATTTTTGGTAAAATCATTTATTTATTTATTTTTTTAATTTTTTTATTTTTTTTATTTTAAATTTTATTTTATTTTTGAAAGAAAGAAAAAGGAAAGAAAATGAGAGTGAAAGAAAGAAAAAAAGAATGTACGAGAGAAAGAAAGAGGAAGAGAAAGGGAGAGAGAACAGGATTCTTGTTCTATTTCCCAGGCTAGAATGCCATCTAAAAATGGGTATTAAAAACCTCTTTTATGCCAATAATTGTGCTTAACAATGGAGACAGGAAGGAATAAGAGATGAAAATAACAAACAAGCAGCCAACCAATATTTTATTTAAATCTGTGAAATGCTATGCAATTGCTGAAGAGTGATTTACTTCCAATTATGTAGTCACTTTTAAAATAGGTGTAATGTGATACTGAGAAAAATGTATGTTTTGTGGATTTGGGGTGGAGAGTTCTGTAAATATTTGTTAAGTTTACTTGTTCCAGGTATGAGTTCAAGTCCTGGATATCCTTGTTAATTTTCTATCTCGTTGATCTAACATTGACAGTATAATGTTAAAGTCTCCCACTATTATTGTGTG
>CAUYLG010010546.1:0-32206 GCA_963573385.1 Cacajao melanocephalus | reverse complement strand
TGGCTCCTCCGCCGGGAATCTCCTAGTCTGTGGGCAACAAGAATTCGTCTGAAAGTGCGGCGTCCACTCGCTCTCTGCGCTTTTCACTGGGAGCTACAACCCTGAGCTGTTGTTAATCGGCCATCTTGGATCTCTCTCTCCTTTGTTTTTTAAATCAAAGAAACACATGCACATGATTAGAAACTAAACTTAAGTGTGCAAAAGAGCTCATCATAATGAAAGGTAACAGTTTTCTGTCCTCTGTCTCCTTCCTAACCCTTACGCCCATTCCTCAGACGTAACTTCTTTTTAATTGCTTTTTTTATTTCTCTTATACCTCTATGACTTTAAAAACCATTTTTATTCTTCTCTTTCTTGATATGTTGAGTTTAGACAGTATCTATGACAGGTGTTATCTCTGCCATCAAGGCTGTTTCCAAGCTATCTATAACACATCACAAAATGCAGAGTTGGCAAGAGACGAGCACATCAGCTCTTGAAAGTTGCCAAGTCCTGTTCATCTTTGGTTTTCTTCTTTCTTTTCTTTCTATGTTTCTCTCATTAAAATAAAAAAGAATCTATCAGCCTTTTTAAAGAAAGTTCATTACTTCATGTCAGGCATATTATGCAGATTTTACTAACAAAGTTGCCTTTTGTTTCTCCTTTTCATCAAATTAACCTGTTCAAAATCTAAATTGGTAATTAATTGCTTGGAGAACAAATATTTATTAAACAAGTATACCTAGAGTCTTGTGTCTTACTGACTGTTTGTTCTAGCTGTCAGACACTGCGTTTAGTGGAATTATTCACAGACACACAAATACATACCAAAATACCAATCAAGGATAATTTACCCAAACAGCAATGCTAACATTTCTCATTTCTAGTAGTGATCATAAAAGATGGAGCAACTTGAAAGCTTCTATTCCTAGCCTTTTGGATCAAATTTGGCCCTCTGTCCGTGGTGACATTAGATGTAACCACAGGCAGTAAGTTGCAGTGGCTACTGTTTCAGCTACTGCGCCTTCTCAGCTCGTGTTTCCTGCTGCTGCCCCTTCTTGTGCCTTCAGATCTCTAGTTCTGGGTTTCGGATTTCTGTCTAACCCCTCTCATTTTAGTGATCTAAATGTTTTTTCCTTTTCTGTCTCTATGAGCTTAAATTGCTTACTTTCCACTGACTATTTACACTTGTTTTCAGCATTACCTTTGGACAAAGGTCTTCCTTCTCCATGTCCTAAACCAGGGTTGGCAGTTTTCCTGTATAAAACCAGATGGCACATATCTTCAACTTTGTGGGCCACTTTAGTGTGAAGATGGGCATAGGTAATAGGTAAATGAATGGGTGTGGCTGCATTTCAGTCAAACTTTTCAAAAGCAGGTAGCTGGCTGGCTTTGTCCCTTGGGCCACTGTTTGCAGACCCCTGCCTAAATTTGTGGCATCCTCTCTGCCCTGGCTAGTCCCCTGTCCAGCCCAACCCAGGGGGAAGGACTTGGATAAGAAAGTATTATAGCTATTTCTTTTTAGCTGTGATAACTTGCCAAGGAGGTGACTGAGAAAATGTAAAATGTTGACCCATCACTGATCAAATTGTGCCCTGTGGCTTTTTAGCTGTATGATTCTAGATGTGGTTATTAATCTCTCAGTTTGCACACGTTGATAGCATTGCCTATCATAGATGGCTGACATAGTTTGGCTTTGTGTCCTCACCCAAATCTCATCTTGTCTTTTCACTCTGTTGATTATTACCTTTGCAGTGCAGAAGCTTTTTAGTTTGATATAAGCCCATTTGTTTATTTTTGCTTATATTGCGTGTGCTTTTGAAGTCTTATTAATAAAGTCTTTTACCAGACCAATGCCCTGAAGCATTTCCCCTATGTTTTTTGTTTTCTAGTATTTTTATTATTTCAGGTCATACACTTAGATCTTTGATCCATTTTGAGATGATTTTGTATAGGGTGAGAAATAAGGGTCTAGTTTCATTCTTCTGCATATGGATATCCAGTTTTCCCAGCACTACTTATTGAAGATTGTCCTTTCCCCAAGGAGTGTTCTTGGTACTTTTGTCAAAAATCAGTTGAATGCAGATATGTGGATTAATTTTGGGGCTCTCTACTCTGTTACATTGGTCTATGTGTCTGTTTTTATGACAGTACCATGTTGTTTTCATTACCATAGCTTTGTAGTATATTAATATTTTGAGGTCTGGTAGTTTGATGGCTCCAGCTTTGTTCTTTTTGCTCAGATTGTAAAAGTAACTTTTTAATTATCCACTGTTTTAAGTTCACATTAACCAGTAATCAGTAGCCTTCTAAATATGTTTTTGCTTAATGAAAACAGCAGCAAAACATTGCTACTTAAATTCTTACTCTGTGCTCAACTTTTGCTATATCCTGAGGAGTACAGCCCTGGCTCCAAAGGAGGGTGAAGGAGTTTCCCAATGAACTACCTAGCAGTCATGAATAGACAATTACCCTTTGAGCACATGAAAAGCCAATCCTCCTTCTACCATACAAGGACAGTATTCATTGCTTTAAGGTGACCAGACAACAGCAATTTTGGAGAACATGACTTCAATTCTCTAAGCTTTAATTTTGTCATTGGTACAACAAGAAGGCTTGGCGCTTTTAGCCTCTGAGGCCTTTCCTTATTCCAATATTCTATGGTTTCCAGCCATTTCCTTATTGAATTCAGGAAGGTTAGATTTTCTTTCCAAACACCCATTTTCATTACTCAAACCAAATTTTATTCTTTGCTCTCTGAGGCAAGAGAACTGGTTTGTTCTTTATTGTCTCTTTCCTAGTATCTATTTCAGTGCTAGAAATTTACAGATGTTTAGTAATAAGGAGAAGGTGTCAAAGGAACCAAATAATATACAGTTGATCCTTCAGTGATGCAGGAGTTAGAGACATGAACCACCACCTCCATTTGGTCAAAAATTTGAGGAGTTTTGACTCCTCAAAAACTTAACTACGAATAGCTTGCTATTCACTGGAAACCTAACCAATTACATAAACAGTCAGTGAAGACATATATTTTGTGTTTTATGTATTATATGTTTCTTGCAATAAAGAAAGTTAGAGATAAGAAAATGTTATTAAGAAAGTCATAATGAAGAGAAAGGTCTTCTTCCTCATTGTCTTCATGTTGTGTAGGCTGAGGAGGAGGAGGAAGAAGGGGGGTTGGTCTTGCTCTCTTGGGGTAGCAGAGATGGAAGGAAATCCACTTATAAGTGGACCCATGCAGTTCAAACCCATGTTGTTCAAGGTTCAACTATAACTCAGTATTAACTAGAATAAAAGATACTGAAATAGGACCCTCACATTGGGATTTTACTGCCTTGCATGGAGATAGCCTTTATATATCTTGAGGCAGAATGAATTTTAGGGGCCATGCTATATATTGTCTATTCTACCCACAAACAATGACTTGAAGCTGCATGATTTCCAGGCATGATTTAATGATGTGGCCATTATCCAACCAATACTTACTCCTCTATGACCTCATGCTTGGAAGGGCAATGGTTTAGCCTTTATTACTTCAACTGAAAACAATGTAAAATCATAGCATATGACTACATGTCTCCCTAACAGTTCGTAACATTTCCAGGCAAAAAACCAAAGCAAAGTATTCTGATAGACACCCCACAATTTCAACATTTGGGTTCTCAATGCTAATACCAAACAATAGAAGGGTGGTTTGATAAGTCATTTCACAGTTCATTTTCAAAATTTTCTATTAGCATGTGAAAATCCAAAGTCTGCCATTATCATAAAGCTGTATTAAAAGTCAAGTCATATCTATGCACCTGTTAAATAATAATTAAGAAAAAAAATATCTGCAATGTATTAACTCCCTTTGCAGTGGAAAGTAATCGGCCATGGGAGATTATCATCAGCCAACACTTGAATTTCAGACACATAACATCTGCAGAAAAGTTTAAAAACAATTAGAAAAATGCTATCACCTACTTTTTACAAAAGTTATGCAAGAAACGTCAGGGGACACACATTTATCTCCTAGAATATTCACCTGTTTCCCCATCTTCCTGCTGTTAGTTTGGCTGATAGCTGCAATTATTCAGATAGTGAGAATTCATCACATCATGTTCTTTGACTAAAGTCATGCTAGGAAATTATTTTCTAATCATTGGAGACTGAAATACCACTGGCTATGGGGGACTCATTTAGCACTCGAATTGCATTTAAATCAGTCATTCCTCCACTGCTTGTCTTTTACCTTATTTTCAACAAAAAACAAAGTGTCCTCTGTCCAACCCCCACCACCACCATGCTTTTTTTTTAAAGTTCTCCACTGTGACAGCTGAATAACCCATATGGCAGCAAGGTTCCGACTCCTGCACTTGCTAGCCGTGCTGTCCCTGAAGCTCTGCACTGTGAACTCAACCCAAGATCTTCATTGTCTCCATAGCAACTGAGGCAACCTTGAACAGGTTACCATCAAGACAACAGAGCAGCTACAGGTCCTGGCATTTCCTTTTGGCAAATGGGATTGTGGACAGATATGTTGTTTAATAGATACATGGCGCTTAAACCAGTTCCTCTAAATTCCTGAAAAACCAAGTAAAATGTCTGTATATCAGGAGTACTTGGTTTTGAGAGGCACACAGTGAAGAATCCCTTAATAAATCAGACACCTCCATTCTCCCAACAATTTCTTTTAATATACACTACACTAAATATGGGCACAGTACACCTGTGGAGATCTTATCCAGTTACATTCTCCTAAGTCCTAGTGGTTAAAGATAGACCCTGTAACTGTGGAAGAAAAATAATTTTCCACTGATTCCGTTCTGATTGTTGCAAATGGTATATGGCTATCAAAGCCTTCATGTCTATCAGTGTTTTTGCTTCTCCCTGAATCTCTGACTGTAGTTTGTGTCTGGTATGGAGCTTTCTATCCATTCCTCTTTTGGATTATAAGTGAGAAGTCAACATAATGAGGTTTTCACATCCATTTTTCAAATAATTTAGTGTCAGTTAGACATTATTTAATAGGAGGAGGCTCTCCAGAATTATGCATACAATTGCATTATAACCCTACCATTGCCAGGGACCCGATTTGGATCATGCTGACATCTTCTGGTACATCCTGTGTTTCAGGCTCCCCTAAGGGGCCTCTTGAAGCTTTGACCCCACCAGCCCTGTGAACTAGGGAGAGTTGGTTGTCAACTAATGCCCCTTTGTGTGTGGTTGTCTGCACAGTGGTCTATATGGTTCATGTGATTTTTTAGTACCCCTTTCTCCTTTGTTGGTACCTGTGCCATATGATGGTTAAGTATTTTGAATATCATACCTGGAAAGAGGTATTATTATCACTCTTTCATAGAATGTAAAGAAAAACCTAAACTTACAGAAAAGGACTCTTCTACAAAGTTACCTTCTTATAATGACTAAACTGTATAGATTCACTTTTTGGATTCAGTTATACTTTTTGATGCTTCAGTTATACTTTTTGAGAACCATATTATAATGGGTACATATATATATATATATATATGTACCCATTTTCTCTTTGTTGATTGTTGTGTGGTTACATTTAGAAGCAATTTAAGAAGCCTTGTGATAAGGAAGAAAGACTGTGAGCTATTGATCAAATGTCCAGGTGAGGGATGGTTATAATAGTGACAGATGGATAGTCAATATAATTCAGACTCACAGAATGAGTGAGTCTGGGCAAAGATATTGGGCAAAGATATTTGCTACATCTCCATTTGCTGAAAGGCTGAATGAGTAAAGTTAGAGAATCTAAAATGATCTTTTGATTTAAAGGAAGAATGGACTTCATTGTCTCATTGAGAACACTGTCAGTATGGTTCAATTTACAAATTTAGATTGTGGTTTGATCATTTCGTTTTAAAAGCACAATAGTACTTGGAGAGTCCATGCCAACCACTTTCTCCATGCCTGACAAATACATAAAAATGTGTAATAAATCCAGTTGCTCTGAGATGGAAAAGAATGTGCAAATCACTGGTATTTTTAGAATATCATTATACTTCCAACTCCTCGTGTGCTCTCATCAAGTGAGCACAATTCACAATGTTAAGGCAATTTTAAAAAAAGTATTTTTTGATAGAACCACATTTGAGATGGAATCTATAAAAATATGTTCAAAATGAGAGTTACTAGCTCCAAAATTATAGAACTAGAGTTTACAAAGTAAAAACCACCCTGAAACCTCTAATATTGATTTGAATCCCTTCAGCATTGTCTTATAATGCATGTTAGTCATTTGCAATGCATGACGATTCTTTTCCTATCTGCCAATTGTCATTTCTAAAGAGTGGGAAAGACAGCCTGGCATTTGACTCTGGAAATAAACAATTTAGAAAACTTAAGGGAAAAACTGACTTAGAAATGAAATATTCATGTATGTTTTTATTGCTCATTACTTTAAACCATTCCTTGGATGCAAATGTTAACTTGCTGATTCGTGATTCTAGTTGCCTTGTCTATAAACGAGCAAGCAAAAACGTAATTGGTGATGAAGTTTAGCAGCAAAGAAAAATCTATTCTTCACCCTCCCATATTCACTGACTCTCTCAAGAGAATAGAAATTGAGGAATCTGATAAGCTTTGGGAAAAAGCAATTGTTGAAATGTGTATTGGTGGACCTATTTGCATATATATATATACATATATATATATATAATTTTGGAAGGGGACTTGCAGGAAATTATACACTGCTAAAAGTGACCTACAAAGAGCATCTAGAAAAAGTTCACTTTAATAATCAATGCAAGGAAAGTAAACTCTATTGAAAAATAGGAGTGGATCACAGATGGGTAAAAGTACCCGGATAGAAAAACACAGTCAGTGGAAAGTTGAGACTCTCAGTAGCAACATTGTAAAGTGCAGTCAAAAAATTTTGGTTGTGAAGAAACTGAACTAAGACAGAAGCTGACATTCCCTGCTGTGGTCATTGGGGATCCCAGTCAACCAAAAGGCTAGGAAGTCAGTGGAAAGATGGCAGGTCATATCTGAACTCTCAGCAATCAATCCCTCAAGAAGACCTGGATAATGAGTCCTGTTCAAGTGTATACAGTTTATTAGTTTATAAATCTGAAACATTTTTTGCTTAGTGGATTTCTGTTTTGGTCTTTCAAATGCATCATTGTGGGGTGTTTGTTGTTGTTGACAATAGAAAACTTTGTCAAGTTAAATATGGCATAATGTTGTACAGGAGATGTATAGAATTTGTTTCTCTTGTTTAACTAAAACTTTATGTTTATCGAATAGCAATTCTTCATTTCTTTTCTGCCCAATTATGAGGAAGCATCACTCAACTTTCCGTTTCTATGAGTTTGGCTACTTTAGAGACCTCATATAAGTGCATCGTGCAGTCTTTGTCCTTCTGTGACTGGCCATTTCATTTAGCATAGTGTCCTCCAGGTTCATCCATGCTATCACAGATGGCAGAATTTTCTTCATTTCTAAGGCTGTATAATATTTCATTGTATGCATATGCCACATTTTTGTTATCGTTCACCCGTTGATGGATATTCAAGTTGTTTCCATATCTTGGTTATTGTGAATAATGCAATAAATATGGGAGTTCAGATATCTCTTTGGGATCTTGACTTCAATTCTTTTGGATATGTACCCAGAGGTGGGATTGCTGGAGCACATTTTCAATTTTTTGAGGAACCTCCTTACTGTTTCCCATAGTGGCTGCATCATTTTACATTCCCATTTACATGCACAAGAGTTCCAATTTCTCCATATTTTGATAACACTTATTATTGTTGTTTTTGTTTTGTTTTGAAATGGAATCTCACTTTGTTGCTCAGGAGGGACTGAAGTGGCATGATCTTGGCTCACTGCAACCTCTGCCTCCCGTGTTCAAGTGATTCTCCTGCCTCAGCTTCCCAAGTAGCTGGGACTACAGGTGTGTGCCACCACACCCGGCTAATTTTTGTATTTTTAGTAGAAGCAGGGTTTCAGCATGTTTCTCAAACTCCTGGTCTCAAACTCCTGGACTCAAGTAATCTGCCTACCTCAGCCTCCCAAAGTTCTGGGATTACAGGCGTGAGCCACCACACCTGGCCTATTGTTTGTTTTTTGAAAATAGCCATCCTAACAGGTGTGAGGTGATATCTCATTGTGGTTTTAATTTGCATTTCCCTGATGACTAGTGATGTTGAGCTCCTTTTCATATACGTGTTATCCATTTGTATATCTTTTTTAGAGAAATGTCTATTTAGGTCTTTGCCCATTTTAAAATCAGGTTATTATTTTTTCTTTTTTGCTACTGAGTTGTAGAAGTTTCTTATATATTTTAGATATTAACTTCTTATCAGATATGTGATTTGCAGATTTTTTTTTTCCATTCCTTAGGTTGTCTTTTCAGTTCACTGATTGTTCCCTTTGCTGTGAGGAGGATTTTTAGTTTTGTAGAGTCTGGCCTATTTTTGTTGTTGTTGTTATGCTTTTGGTGTCATAGCCAAGAAATCATTGCCTAGATCACTGTCATGAAGCTTCCCCCCACACATTCTTCTAGGAGTTTTAAAGTTTTAGGTCTTACGTTTAAATTTCTAATGTTTTGAGTTGATTTTTGGGTATGCTGTAAGATGAGGGTCCAATTTAATTCTTTTGCATGTGGATATTCAGTTTTCCCAACACCATTTGTTGAAGAGATCTGTTAAGTTTTTCAAAGCAGAAAGAAAGGAGTAATTATAACACCAAGACTCTTTGGCTAATGATTTTGCTGGGTATATTATGCTGTTTCCATTTGAGCAGCATGTGAGGAAGCTTCAATTACAAGTGCACACACATACATTGGTTCATACACAAGCACACAACACACATGCACACTCTGGAGGCAACCTATAATATACGCCTATAGCTGCTGGGACAGCCTTAAGTTGCTATTTCCAAAGCCATAGACCTTCTTTCTCCTTGCGGATGATCAAGTTTTCTTCCTCTTGTTTTTGCAGATTTTATCTTTCCTTAAATCTGGGGATTCTTGTTCCCCCAGCTTTACTATACAATAGGACAAAGAAGCTAATAATGCGTATTTCCTTGCTGTTCCAAACTGCCCAGACACATGCATAGACATTTTTTTGTTTCAGATCTGTATTCTAGTAACTATAGGAATTTTTAAAATTTGATAAAACATCACAGAACTTTCCAGTTTTTCTTAATGTCATTAGTTCTTACTTTCCTTGGGTTTCACTTGTGGTTTCTTTCTTAGGGTGCTTTGTGGAAATAGTCACTTTTCCCATTTTATTACCCAGAGGTTACAGTTCCTCACAGGTACTTTTCCTTCTAATTCGCTTTTAGTTGTAATTAAAAAATAAACGTGCAAAAATTAACAATAGCTATTGCAATATTTTAAGTGGGGAATTTGTATCTCAAGATTCCAGGTTATGTTATCTTTTTTGGAGGTCATTGGGTCATTAGATCACAGATATTCTAGTTCTTCTTTTTTTCTGGGTACATGGCAAGATGTTAGGTATGACCATATGACATGATTTGGCAAATGAAATTGATTGGAAGGAACATGACTTACATCTGGGTAACTTCAAGGCAGTGAACAATTCATTACATTTCTTTCCCTTCATTCAAGTGATCATAAAAACACCTACTGTTTTGGAGTCTGGGCTCAGGTACTGGGTTCCCAAGGGACCTAGTAGAGCTTACTGTGTATGGATCAGGGAACATGAGTAAATAATAAACTGCCCTATTAGGCCATTGGAATTTTAGGATTATTTGTTATACAGCATAACTGGCCAACTGGACTAATGTAGAATTCTATAGGACCTCTCTGTTCTTGTAGAGGATGCTGTAGGGTATTGCTCAGATCACTCTTCAGGGCTGAGATACTCATTTCCACAACTGTTTGGAATATTGATAGCTAGCGGACCATAGCTGCCTCCTTCTCTAGGAAACGTATGTGGGGAAGGGAGGTGCCTTATTTAAATCTTCTCCCCTTCCTAAGAACAGCTTATACTCAATTAGTGGCATTTAGAGGGTAGAAATATGCGATTCCTTTATCTTAATTTAGAACAACTCAAAAGGGCTGTCCCAGCTCCAGAATTTCCCATTGGGTCAGCTGAGGCCTTGACTGCACCTATATCATAGTCCAATTTTTTCATTTTCCTCACTTTCCCACAGGTCTTCATCCTGAGGGCATAACTGATTAGACATCCTGCATGCAAATTGCCATCTCAGAGTCTATCATCCAGACAAACTGAACTAAGAAAGTCCCATGTAAGAACTGTCAAATTTAGTCATTTTTCTTCACACTGGCTAATGGTAAAAGCATTGTGTAAAGAAAGCCTAATTTCACCCAATATACTAAATAATTACATTGATCTTTTATGACATGGATAAGATTAAACGTCATGGTATACAATGGCTGAGAACAGTATTCTTTTTCTAAATGATACCATCACCTGGCATGGAACATTCTGGTCCTCAGTGGAGCCACAACAGCAGACTAAGGTAAGTGGTCATGCTATTTCAGTGTACAAAGTAAGCTGCTCTATAAATGGAGCTCAAAAAGAAGGGCCAAGTTTAAAATAGAAGAAGGGGAATTCTGAGTGTGATGCAAAGAAGAATTTTTCAGTGGACCTAAATCATGAACTTTGCAAGAGCTTTGTTATGGGAGCTCTTGAAATTGCATTTCTTTGGAACATTAAAACTTAAGAAAAAATACCATCTGTGCTAAGTGGTGGAGTTGCATTACTCTCTGAAAACAGAGAGAAAAAAACAATAGGCCTTCTAAAGACACTTCCAGAATTAGAATATCAGTTGAATGGTGACTTGTCCATTATGCCACATTTCTTTAGAAATGTATTTCAGCTTAAATCAATGAGAAGGACTTCCATTAGAAAATGAGTTACAGCTGAAATTCCTGGAATGACGCTTCTCTATTTTTCACCCTATTACCTCTGAAAACCAGCAGTTAACTTATTGCCATAAACTGTGAAGAAATTCCACTAATTTTATCTTATAGAACTAGCTAGAACATTATAGGTCTATTGGACAACATGAATGTAGGTGCAAAGATCTCTCTTCCGTCACTTCCTTTCTCTTAGGTCAGAAACAGGGTCTCTAAATATACACATTTTTATTTATTAATTTTTCCTCAATAAAGAAAATAATAAAGAAAGGCAGGATCTCCAAAGCAAAGATGGAACCATACCTTTTTAAGGTAGCTATTTTAAGTCCCCACATTTTTGTCTGAAAATAGCATCTTCGAAATATTTGACAGGAAGAGGGTTGGGTGGAGCTGGTGGCTGCACGCAATATCTTGGGATGGATAGTCTGCATAAACCAAATAGAAATGTATCTAGAGAATTACAGATCTTCATGGACTCCTTTGGAATGGAGTATGGATACTCCGGCATTGGAAAACCAGGAAGATCTCATTTCAGTTTATCAGGCAAATGGCAAATGATAAATGAGAACTTGTTCTACATTGGGGTTCAAACCAGGAGCTATGTATATCAGTCAGTTGGTCTTAATAGAAGGATGGAATTTGAAAACCATTCCCAATGGATATAAAGATGAGTGCGATCTATGCAGCGTGTTTGTGGGCAGAAAGCCACAGATGGGCAAGTCCTTTTTTACACATGACCAGAAAACAAAAACAAAACAAAACAAAACAAATGTAGATGCTGTGGGGAAACCTGCAGAATTAGAAAACAATATCATTCCAAAACCTCAGAGGGAGAGTGAACCTCTAATAGGAATCAAATGAAGAAATGTAAAAGAATTCTAGAAAACTATTTAGACTCAAAAAATGATGTAAGGCAATAAGCCAGAGAATAAAGTCATAGGAGGAAAATAGGGTAAGATTAAAAAAAATTAACAAAACCAAAGGATAACATGGGGAAACAAGATGTGTGAGATAAGAAGGAATACAAGAAAACTAAAAATGCAATAGCAGTATTAAAATGGGCATCAGAGGTAGTCAATATTGTTTTGAGGGGAAAAAAAGGAAAAAAGACAAAACTGAAAAATGTCTTTAGTTTATGAAAAGTACTAAGAAAATGGATTAACATTTTGTGCACTTAAGGAGGAAAAACAATTTATCTACAAGGCATTAAAATTCAGTGGAATTTCCATCTCTACTAGCAGCTTAGTTCTCCCTTTCGTTCTTTAAGTAATGTGGCCCTTCATTTATTTTAGGAGCTCTTCTGCCTGGTGTTATCAATCAAATGAAACTGTCACTTGTCAAGATTGACCATGGGATTCAGGCTCACCAATTAGGAAGCCCATTCTCTGAACAGAGTTGAGCACATGACTCAAGCCAGACCAATGACACTGAGTTAATAATTCTTCTTCTTTTTTGGTTATGTTAAGTGAATTGGGTTTTATTGCTTGTAACTGAAATAAACTCACATAATCTCAGCCTCTCCTCTGAAAACATGAGTATCAGAAGATAATGGAGAAGTATCTTCAAGATTTTCAAGAAGAAAACTGTTACAGGAAGGGCATCATTAGATATATAGACACCCAGAAAATATGGCCCCCACGAATTCTTCCTGAACAAATGTTTGATATCTTAGTTCAGTTTATGTGTATTGATTGAAACTGAAGAACTTCGTCTTGTCGACTTGTTGCTTTCCATCTACTTTGAGGAGGCTTGGATTATCTGCTGTGTCCACAGCCCTTTCGGAGATGGTCAGAAGTGGTTATATTTGTTATAATGGGAGCCCATGACACCAGTCAATATCTTTAGAACCAAGGAAGGGGAATTAACACAAGAGAAACATTCTATGCTTGATTTACATCTCTGCCCATAAGCAGCCCTCTCAACTGGGTGTTAACAGGCTTATTGATGAGACATTGTCAAGAAATTTAAGTCTGGTACACTCGGAAAGAGTAGGCAGAAACAGAGAAAGCAGAAACCACGGAGTCATAGAAGACAGGCAGCCACCAGGACAGTTGATGAAAAGGCACAGAAACCTATCTTGAAATGCTTGGAGGTGAAAAGGGAATTTATTCGTTCACAACTGAGAAGTTCAGGAGAATTCTAGTTTTAGGCACAATGCATCCAGAGGTACCAATAATGTCATCTTTGTTACTCTGTTCTGCCTTGTGTGTTGGCGTAGTTCCCAGGTACGGTTCCTTCAGCCTTTATTCTCTAAATTCTAAGTCTGCAAGAAAAAGATAGCTTCTCTTTTTAAGAGTTTAAGCAAAAGTCCCTGCAGAATGCTGCTCTGCCTCAGACACATCCATCCTTGGACCAACTGTCATTTCTGGGGAAGTTGCACTCTGCATAAACAGGTTTGGATGGAGGATACCAGGTGAAGCTCATCCTTCCCCATGGCCTGGGGACAGGGGAGATCGTAAGGGAGCTGTTCCCACAAGATGAGGAATGGTTATCCAACAGGCAAACACTAATGAACCTCCGGACACCTTCCATAAGCCTAAGACATAGGGTAGAGAGATGAAGTGTGGAAAGGCGTTGATAGGAATATTAGAAGCAGATAAAGAGAGTGTCTAAACCATTAACCTAAGCTTTACAGGAGGAAGCACTGCACACCTTTGAGCACATGTTGATTTAAGCTGGTTGACTGAGAAGATCGTATTTCTTGGTAGCCAATAGCAGGATCTCTCCACCTCAGCACTACGGATGTTTGGGGCAGGATCATTCTTTGCTGTACAGGGCTGTCCCTGGGATTCCACCTACTAGAGGCCAGTGGCACACCTTCCCCAGTGGTGACAGTGAAAAATGTCTCTGGACATTGTCAAATGTCTCCTGGGGGGAAAAAAATTATTCCAGGTTGAGGACCACTGCTTTATATCTACAAGCAGGATAACTGGGGTTTGTGACTGTTTTTTAATTGCATCTTGGCTTTTGTCTTTTTGACTTTCTCATGTATCATTTCAATAAGCCCAGCCAACTGTGGTCACCCTTGTGGTATCTCAGCTGCATCTTGAAAATTATATTTAGTGACAGGTTTTATTCAGTGTTCTTTTCTTTGAACAGGGAAGTACTCTGGAATACCCATATTGGATGTGATCAATGTTAAAGTCTTTATTACATCACCTTCCATCAAGAGCCGGTGAATTTCTATGGACTATTTCTACATATTTGAGATTATTCTGCATGTACTGATTTTGGCCATTTTTTTTTCTTTGAGATGGAGTCTTGCACTGTTACCCAGGCTGGAGTGCAGTGGCACGATCTCGACTCACTGCAACCTCTGCCTCCTGGATTCAAGCAATCCTCTCACCTCAGTTTCCTGAGTAACTAGGATTACAGGCATGCACTGCCATACCAATCTAGTTTTGTTTGTTTGTTTGTTTGTTGTTGTTAATGTTTAGTAGAGATGGGGTTTTGCCATGTTGAACTCCTGACCTCAAGTGATCTGCCCACCTCAGCCTTCCAAAGTGTTGAGATTACAAGTGTGAACCCCTGTGCCTGGCCTGATTTTGGCCATTTCTTTTTTGGGGGGAATTTTAAAAAAAGCAACAGTAAACATATGTTATTTATAAAATTATAGGTGCTGATTTTTAGCAATATGTGCGATTTTGAATATGCCATGTGATTGTCTCACATAAAATATTCACAGCAAAAATCAACTATATCCAAGCACTAACAGTGTGAGTGTTTATTATCACTATTGTTGTACTTTTTGGTATTTTTCAATTTCCAAAATAAATTTGTTACTCAAAAAACAAAATAGGATAACTGAAGAAGGGAAATGGCCACCCAGGCGATACCTGAAAATGCCCAGTTGAGGAGCAGACCTGGATTTTTGGCCACATGGCTTGTTAGGGGACGCCTAGCTTTCTCTGTGCACCTGGAGGAAATAAAGGTGATAGGGTCTCCTTGGCAAAGAGATATGCATCGGGGCTTTGATGAACATGAGCCCTCCTTGCCTTGTCTCTGCTGATTAATGAGGAGACGCTGCCATCTTTCTTCAATTTCTTTGTCGTGAGCACTGCCCAGGGATGGTGTATCATTACCCATATGTATGAATGAGTTAGTTACACTGTGATCTTTTCCTAAACTATTCTAAGTTCAGTTATCATCATAGAAAGCCAACACTCTGGGATATTTTGCTGCAGTATTTCTAAATGTATAAATAACCTTAATTAATTAACAACTGCTTGCATATTTACACACTTTCTTTATCCCATACCACATGTTTTTTTTCTTTTTTTTCTTTTTTTTGTTTTTTCCAAATAGTATGACAGAGCCTTGCCCTCAAGTCAAGGAACTTAATCTAATTGGGATGACAGACCAGTATAAATTACATAGCATGGCGTCAGTCATACAAATGAACATGTAGTTGAACCTTATACCTTATTCCAAACTCTAGACATTATGCAAGTCCAGAGGAAGAAATGTGACAATGCTAAAAGTGAAATTCAAATATAATATAACTTTAGTTAAGGAAGAGAGAAGTAACTATGGGAATGTGGACACCGCAGTCATTTGGGAAACTCTAGGTACACATCCAGAGAAACCAAGTTAAAGTCCACACCTGTGTGTTTGCTTTTATTTTGTAATACTTTGCAGACAAAGTTTGTTGCTTGGACATCAGCTGTTCCTGTCCTGGGGCTAAAGCAGGAGAGGTAATTTTTGTGCAGGTCTGAAAAATGGGCTAGTCAGCCTCCCACTGTGGCTCCTGACACTTTCCACACTGTGAATATGATCAGATTTAATGATTCAGAAACAAAATGAAATATCAGTTTTGTGGCTAATGAGCATTTCAAATGATATGCACTTTTTATGGACTTGATGATCTTTGCATAATTACTAACAGCTCAAATCCTAAGGACTCAAGGAAAATGAAATTCTCTCTTCACGTTGATTAAAAAATACATAATGTAGCTCCCAAGTCACACATTGCGAAGCCTTGTATTGTGAATGCAACGATACTTGTAATTGACCAATAATTGCTTAGTCATGGCAACTAGATCTATGTCTATAAGGCTGGCAAGAAACTACTAAAATGGGTTTATGTACTAAAAAATGATTTGATTGATTTTTAGTCTCCCCTTTAGTATAGCTTCTTTCTACTCCTGAGTATAGACATTCCTCAAGGAACTGCCTTTTTTGTTGTAGCTTCCTTTTCCTCAGTTTACCCTTTAATGAGTATGGTCAAACCCAAGGTTTCAAATATCTTAATTGATTCCCTGATTTTTGCCTGTAACTAATTAGCTCAACATCTGTCTACTAAGTATCTGTAATGAGCCAAGGTATTTTCTAGGTATAGAGGAAACATCAGGGAGCAGGACAAAGTCCTTGCCATTGTGAAGCTTACATTCTAGCAGGGCTATTCGGAGAAGATAAGAATCTGTGCAAATTAGTATTTCCTCCTTCCCTGCATATCTACCTGCCATAAATATACTTCAGGAGAACGAGGCACAAGAGAAAAGAGAGAAAAACTCTTTAAGTCCATGGAGTGAACTTTCTGCTTTCTATGTGAGTATTTCCACACACTTCCAGAACATCTCCATCTGGATATCCATAAGACATGTCAAATTCAACCTGCCCAAAAACAGACTTTCCAGTGTTGAGAAAAAGCCACAAAAGAGTCTATGTGGTTTCATTTATAAAAAAGTTCAAATTGGGCAAAGCTTATCTGTGGTGACAGAAATCAAATTAGAACTTACTGTTGGGGGATGCAGGTAATCACAGGGTGCTTCTGAAGTGCAAGTAGCATTTATTTCTCGACTGGGTGTTATTTAAATGGCACTGTTCACTTTGTGAAAATTCAATTTGCTGTACATTTAAATGTTTTAATTGTAGTTTAATTACAGAAAATGAGCATACTTCATGTGTAAAGTTTGATGAATTTTTGCAAATAGAACACAATCACGTAAACAGCAACTGAATGAAGAAACAGAACCTTCCTAACACCCTAGAAGCACCTCTTCTACACTTTTCTGGTTACTAACTTCCATTCTGCCTTCAAAAAGCATAGACTAATTGTGTTCCTTTTGTACTTTATATTTGATAGAGTATGTTCTCTTTTGTATCTGACTTCTTTCACACAGCATTACCTTTGCAATTCATCCATGCTTGTGCATGTGATATATTGCCCACTCTTACTGATGAATAGTGTTCCATGGTGTAAATATAACACAATATATTCATCCATTCAGGGTTTGATGGACATTTGGATTGTTTCTGCTTTTTTGTCATAATAAATACATCTGCTATGAGCATACTGTACATGTCTTTTGGGGAACATATGTCAGCATGTCTGTTGAGTATATTCCTAGAAATGGGATGGTTGAGTTATAAGATATGCACGTGTTCAGTTTAATTAGATACTGCCTAACAGTTTTCCAAAATGGTGCACCAATTTATACTCCAGAAGTGTATAAGTATTTGGCATTGTCTGTCTTGAAATTTAGACATTCTGCACAGTTTGAATTTGTACACTTTCCCGTATTTATGTTATATTTCAATAAAGAACTAAAAAAAAAAATAAACTAGACCTTCACCTTTCTTGTGAAATTTTATCTTTCTTCTGCTCTCTTTTTCTCTTGTAATGGCTCACCACCATTCTTGGCTTCTAGGCTCAATGTCCTAGAATTGTCTTACTCATCTCACATTCTCTCTTTTTATCTAAATCAAGTGAAATCTTATTGATTCTATTTCCAATGCATCTCTCACAGCCCACAGGCACATAAGTTGACCTTTCCTGGGGATTCAAGGAATGCTCCAAAGAGAAGAAACCCTTATGTTATTCTTCAAAGGACAAGTAGGGTTATGAGGTAGGCAAGGGTCTCATAAAGGCATATTTGGAAAAGAGAACAGCATGTGTAAGTGTGCAGAGGAAAGCAATGATAGGTGTGCTCAAGGGTACCATCAGCTTTACAGTGTGAATGAGGTCTGGGGAAAGATGGGAGATGGGATTGGAAACATAGAAGGTCAGCAGATTGTGCAGGAGGTTGTATGTAATGACAATGAGTTTGGACTTTTGTGATTACAAAATGCAGATAACTAGTAATGCTTTAAATAGGAGGAGGGCTTGATTGTGCTTGCATTTTAGAAAGATCAACATCACGAGAAAATGAAAAATAGATTAGAATGGCAAAGCTGTTCTCAAGGAGACCAATTAAGAAACAATTACAACATTCTAGATGGTATATTTTGAAGATCTTAGCAAAAACAGTAGCAGTGGATATCACAAGGAGAAGGAGGACATGTGGTGTTAAGACAATGGGATTGAAAAAAGCTAGTGACTGGAAAGGTGATAAAGAGGAAAGGTGGTACCATGATTCTAAAATTTTTGGGGGTGGTTGCTTAAGAGAGTGGTGGTGCCAAGAACAGGGATTACATCTGGAGGGTGATGAAAATAAGGGAGGAAGAAAAGAGAATGCCTTGAGTTTTGGCTATGTTATGGTTGACATAGGAATAAAACATTCAAGTGGAGAAGTCCAGTAAGCAGTTTAAAATATGAGCTTAGGAGGAAAAATGGACTAGGGGCCTGTCACTGGAAATTGTAGACATTCCACGGGTGTTGGAAATGACAGATGAAATGAGATCCCTTAGAAAGGATAAGAGCAAGAAATGAGAGTGGAAGTTCAAACTCTGGAAAGCACCAACATTGAAATGGCAGGCAGTGAAATGAGAACCCATGAAAGAAACAAAAGCAAAATGGAGTGTTGCCTTAACAACCAAGACAGTAAAAAGTTCCTAAAAGATGGGAATGGGCAACAATGTCAGGTATTGTGGAAAGGTAAAGGAAAATAAGGACCAAAAAGCAAAGCAGTGGTTTTGACAAAAGCAATTTTAATGGTGTGGTTGGGGTGAAAGCCAGATGGTAAAGATCAGAAGAAATGGGAGGTGAGGAAATGATGACTGAGTAATGCCTATCCTTTCAAGAAGAGGGGTGATATGAGGATGTAAATAAAGGGTCAAGGACACTTTTCCATCTCGTTTCTCTAAAACATGTAGCATAGTGTCATACAAATGACAAGTAGTCAATACAAGAGTATTGGAGTAAAAATATATTATCTCTATTCCTTTTGCTTCTTTATTGTAATGTTTTTTATAGGTTAATGGGCATGAGATCACCATTTAAATATATTCTTATGTCAATAATTCATAAATTAGAGTTCTGAACATATATAGTCTAAATTCATACAGATATAAACCTCTGGCTGGCTTTTTCAAGAAATATTATTTAGCGCTTACATATAAATATTTTGTGGGACATCCATATTTTATACATAAAGAGGAAAATTTCATAGTGACTATTATTGTAACTGAAGAATGATTTGAATTGAGGGAGATTTTAAAACGCAAATGTGGAGAAAGCTGGGTGTGGTGGTGGGCACCTATAATCCTAGCTACTCGGGAGGCTGAGACAGGAAAATCGCTTGAACCTGGGAGGCTGAGGTTGTAGTGAGTCGAGATCACGACACTGCACTCCAGCCTAGGTGACAAGAGCAAAACTCCATCTCAAAAAAAAATAAAAACCACTATATTTACTTCTACTGCCACCCCCAAAATTTCCTCTGCTTGGTGGGATGTGAGTGGTGCTGGGGACGTAGTTTGTGGAGAAAGACATCTCAAAATATTTATTAAACTGTATATGGATAGAAAAGACAACCTGCCATGTTGGGAAATGTGTATGCTTGGCTTGGATTGGCCTCTAATGAACTGAAAGAACAAATCAATGGAATCTCTGGACCTTGATGTCTAGCAAGTTGGAGAATGTGCCTTGTTTTCAGGTAAGGTCTAACTCCTTAGCATTGTGTAAAGCCAGATGATTGGGCAGAGGGTGTTGGTGGTGTTTATTCTCCTGTGCACCAGTCTCCTGCATGGAGCCTCGAAAAACTCCCTAGAACTCCTGGGGCTTTCAGAGCATGAAGTGAAGCTCTCTAAACTAGTGGATCTCCAAGGTCTCATCAAGCATTAGCAGTCCAGGACTGACTGTTGCTACATCAGTGGGTGCTTGATCTACCTGCATAGCATCTATCTAGATTAGATTAGAGTCCCCTGGGATAGGAACTAGTGAGTTTTATTGTATGCTGGATAGGTAAAAGTTGATTATGTCCAGTGATATGGTTTGGTTCTGTGTCCCCACCCAAGTCTCATCTCAAATTGTAATCCCCACATATAAAGGGAGGGACCTGGTGGGAGGTGATTAGATCATGCTGAAGAACCATGCTGTTCTTGTGATAGTGAGTTCCCATGAAATCTGATGGTTAAAAGTGGTACTTTTCCCTTAGCTCTCTCTGTCTCCTGCTGCCATGTAAGAAGGTGCCTGCTTCTCCTTCACCTTCTGCCATGATTGTAAGTTTCCTGAGACCTCCCTCTCCAGCCATGCAGAACCGTGAGTCAATTACAACTTTTTCCTTTAGGGAGTCTCGCTTTGTTGTCCAGGCTGGAGTGCAGAGGTGCTATCTCAGCTCACTGCAACCTCCTCCTCCCGGGTTCAAGTGATTCTCCTGCCTCAGCCTCCTGAGTAGCTGGGATTACAGGCACCCTCCACCATGCCTGGCTAATTTTTGTATTTTTTGTAGAGGCAGGGTTTTTCCATGTTGGCCAGGCTGGTCTCGAACTCTTGACCTCAGGTGATCCACATGACTTGGCCTCCCAAAGTGGTGGGATAACAGATGTGAGCCACCATATCTGGCCTCAGGTTGTTCTTTATAGCAGTGTGAAAATGGACTAATACATCCATCCACTTCAAACACTGGGGGACAATCATCACAAAAAATGTGAAGCATGGTGTGGGTCTTATTGTCCTGTGTATAATTCATCAAGAGAAGGATTGCATAAATTCTACCTATTATTTGAGGCCCTGATGGTGTGGAAAGTCAACAGTTACCTTCCTTTTGTTCTTCCTAAGAGCCTTATTTTCTCTGCTATGGAATGAGTGATACACAATGATACAGAATGAATAACTTTCGTTAATATAAGGGATATTTTCAAAACATATCTGAAGAAGATGGGATACAAGAGTGTTTGGTATTTTAATCAGATGATGTGTCAGATTTCGTTCCTTAAGCAATCAGTCAAGTGGAAGAAGAAAGAAAGCAAAACAAAAGCCAGTTTTTGGTAGATCGAAGAAAGCTAAAATGATACTGAATATCTAGAAATACACAAACAATAGCAAGACACAGCTAGATGATTCTTTAGCCTCAAGCTGTACATTGTAAGTCTGTAGTGAAGGCCATAAAATTATGCTTAAGGGAGAAAATAAATATGTGCTTTCATGTAATTGGATTCAGGAGACAATAGGACTTCCCTAAAAGACAAAGAATCCTCATTCTTTGACCTAGGATAAAGTAGAAAACAATGACAGGGCACATCCATTCAGTGACACTGCAGGTTTGTTCCTCTAAGCACAATTTTAGCTGTACCCCACAATATCCAATGTTTTATTTTCATTGTTCACCTCAGAATATTGTCTAACTTCAGCTTTTGTTTTGGGCTTTTGTTATTTTAGAAGTATATTGCCTAATTTGAAAATAATTGGAGGTATGATATTAATCTTATTTTGTAATTGATTTCTATTTTAATTCTTTTCTGTTCTGAGAACATAATCCGTATGACTCTCATAGCTTGTGACTAGCTTTCTGGTCCAACATTTGATCTATCCTGGTGAATATTTCAAATGCTCTTGGAAAAAATGTGTATTATATAGTTGTATTTTACGTATTTGTCTTCTGCAAATGTTAATTTGGGCAACCTGGTTAATAGTGTTCAACTTTTTTGTCTTAACTGAGAAGAATGTAGAATGTTCAGTCAGTGGTCAAAGATATAATCAAATGATAAATGAGGATAATTGGATAATTTTTCAGACAAACAACATCTGCGTTTTCAACAATGCCAAACTAAACCCATATTTTTATAATTTTTATAATTAAGATTAGAAATAAGGATATTTGACTTAGAAAATGTAAATTGACTACCAATTAAACTTTCAATGTACTTTTCCTGTTAAGTTATGATGAGAGAATCATTCTGTACTTTATAGTTGAAAATATCTATCCTAAGAACATCAAATGCTGGTACATAAGTATCTGTATTGTGCTAAACTGAAAAAAACAGGGAACTGTTTGCCTAAAAATATATTTCACACTTATCACAGAGGGACATCTTATAATCTTATAATTCTATTACCAAGCTGCTCCTGGACCATATAAAATATGACACAGTTTTCAAAACTCTGACATGACAGATTTTTCTTGTTCTCTGTTGTGTAAAGTGGTTAGCCTAAGTACATTAACTAGACATATATTGTTAATGCTGATCTAATACTGTTGAAATATATGTTATACCAACATATATTTGTTATATGTTGTTCCTAATTTTGCCTCCATCTCCTCAACTTAACAAAGTGTTCCTGTTGAATTTTATGCTTCACGAGATTTTTTTTTTATATGAACCTTCCCAGCACCATTTACTGAATAGGAGATCCTTTCCCCACTGCTTGTTTTTGGCAGGTTTGTCGAATATCAGATGAATGCAGATGTGCAGTGTTATTTCTGAGGTCTCTGTTCTCCTCCATTGGTCTATATGTCTGTTTTGGTTCCAGTTCCACGCTGTTTTGGTTACTGTAGCCTTGTAGTATAGTTTGAAGTCAGGTAGTGTGATGCTTCCAGCTTTGTTCTTTTTGCTTAGGATTTTCTTGGCTATATGGAGTCTTCTTTGATTCCATATGAAATTTAGAATAGTTTTTTCTGATTCTGTAAGAAAGTCAATGGTAGTTTGACATAGCAAAGACATGGAACTGACTCACATGCCCATCAATGATAGACTGGATAAAACAAACATGGTACATATACACTATGGAATACTATGCAGCCATAAAAAGGAATGAGATCATGTCTTTTGCAAGGACATAGATGAACCTGGAAGCCATAATTCTCAGCAAACTAACACAGGAACAGAAAACCAAACACTGCATGTGCTCACTCAAAAGTGGGAGTTAAACAATGAGAACACATGGACACAGAGAGTGGAACAACCCATACCAGGGCCTGTTTAGGGGTAGGAGGGTGAGGGGAGGGAACTTAGAGGACAGGTCAACAAGTGCACCAAATCACCATGGCACATGTATAGCTATGTAACAAACATGCACGTTCTGCATATATACTGGTTTTTATTTTAGAAGAAATTAAAAAAAATCTTTTGGAAAGAAGAAACACATGCAGAAATAAGTTCAATTTTAACACTTGAGTAATTGTGGTCAGGAAATTGTTTTTTCTTTTATTTTAAATACTTTTACTTAAGAGCCCCCTTCTAAATGAACAGTTATTTCTAATATTATGAATTGCTACAGTCAATAAACTGTTATAAAATGACAAAAAAATACACCTTCCTTCTTGTTCAATTGCAGAGTTACCATCCTTTGCTATAACTTTAGAAATGTCCAAATTGTTTGGAATTCATAACTCTTTATTATATAGCTACACTACATATAATTTGGCATCCTCTCCTTTCAAGCACTACTTTCCTATTGCAGTAGCAAGTAGACTGTTTATCTCAGGGATGCTTTGCCTAAGCACGAGTCAAACAAAACTAAAATTTGATATGATGCCAAAGAGGAAGGTTTTCTTGAGATTTGTCCATTTTTATGTTTTATGTGCCAATGTGCTTTCCACACAGAGAGTTCATTTTGAAACTTGTTAAATGTTGTGGACCATTCTTGTATCTTTGAGCTACACAAGGTTGTTTCAAGGTAACAAAAATCCTGCTACATTAAGAGAATAGAATATATGTTTAGTCCCAAAGCATAGATAGCTCCTATTGGATGGTTGCAAGCACTTGGCCTTGCCTTTGGTATTAGAAGGATAATGCAGCTCAAAGGCAGTGGTATGTCTGAGGAGCCCAATCTCTATGGCCTGTTTAACAGATGCCAGCAGTATTTCTCAATGTCAGAAACTCATTCACACTGGATGGCTTTCTAATTGATTGTGACACACCAAGCGTGTTTATCAGAGCCCAGAGTGTTTAATGCTTTGGAAATAATAACCACGTTGCTACTACTATTTAACCTTTATACATGACTCAGGTTGTTGAAGGATCATTCAAGACAAAAAGAGTTCTTAATCATAAAACCCAAATATTTAATATGTTATAAGGCAATTAGTTGTAATAAAGCTTCGTGGTTCCCCTGCTGGGGAACTTCTGGGTATTTATAGGGTAATTTTTAAATTGTCATGATTATTGGAGGATTGCACTGCATCTTATACAGAGTGGGGTAGTGTCCAACAAATACATTGAACAATGCAGCATGACCATCCAGGTGGCATTTGACATCCAAGTAAGTAAAAAGCTGTTCACAATTATCAGAAGCCACAATTAAACAATTTTATGTAAAGCAGAAACATTTTCCCCACAATTTTAATATACATTAAAGATTATAACTTTTATATAATTTGAGGATAGATCATACACTCTTTTGTTCATGAGTTTACCAGGAGTATTTCTCCATTTTGGAAGTTCAGCTCCACAATATGCCTGCCATTCGTGGTGATTGAGTTGCCCATAAAAAGTAGCTAAAGTCAGCCTGAATTGGTAACTGCTGTATTCATGATGACTCTGTGTATATGTGCAAGAATCAGATATTTACAAAATGTTTTTAATATAGATATGTCAAAGAATTGCACATTCAAGTACATACTAGTGTCCTTTTAAATTTTACTTTTGTTAGACCATGTTTTCAATGTTGTTGAAAGTCTATATTTACAAATTTATATTATTTCTCAGTTTTCTGTAAAATGTGAGCAATGCATTTTAGGAAATCAAAAAGTAGCCAACTTTCCAATAGATACCTATGAACTCCAAACAACATACCTCAAATATTAAGACAGTGTTGTATTGGACAAAAAATAGACACTCAGACAGATAGAAAAAACTGAGTACACAAATGTAGTCATATAAATGTCATCAGTTGGGTTTAGACAAAGGTACAAAGAAAAAATGGGGAAAGGACTGAACAAATGATGCTAAAACAATTGAATGCTTATTTGCCAAAAAAAAGTTACTTTGCTTAAACCTCACACCATATACAAAACTTAACTCAAAATGGATCACAGATCTAAATGAAACATGTAAAATTACAATGGAAAATCGTAATGACATGAGATTAGGCAAAGATGTCTTTGATATGACACCAAACGTATGATCTAAAAAGATAAAAGTAGTCTGCACACAGTGGCTCACACTTTTAATCCCACCACTTTGGGAGGCTGAGGCGGGTAGATCACGAGGTCAGGAGTTCGAGACTAGCCTGGCCAACACAGTGAAACCCTGTCTCTACTAAAAATATAAAAATTAGCTGGGCATAGTGGCAGGCATCTGTAATCCCAGCTGCTCAGGAGGCTGAGGCAGGATAATCGCTTGAACCTGGGAGGTAGAGGTTGCAGTGAGCTGAGATCGTGCCACTGCACTCCACACTCCAGCCTGGGTTATAGAGATAGACTTTGTCTCAATAAAATAAAATAAGGATAAAAGTAATAAATTGAACTTCACCAAAATTGAAAACCTCTGCTGCATGAAGAAATCATAAACACGGTAAAAAGGCAAGTCAACGAGTTGACAAAAATGTTTGCAAATCAATTGGTCTAGAAAATATGGAAAATGGTAGAGATGAAAGAGGAGGGTATTACTGTTGATGGGAGCTTCCTAGGTCAAACAATTGTGTGTGAGCTTAATGTATGTAGGATGAAGTCTGAGATCTTCTTGCCTGAATGGGAAGCCTGTATAATAGATTGAAAGTGGGAATGGGAATGATGCTTTTAGATGATATGGATGGGTGTAGCTTTTTCTTGCATGATTGTCAAATACTTACGGAGGGGACTGAGTTCGCGTATGACCCAACCCCCTCATTTATTGCTGAGTTTATGGATGGTGACGTCTTGGATGATAGCATTGGGCTGATTAGTGTCTGAGTGTGGTCCAGCCTCAGCCTACTACTTCTGATACAGCAGCTTCTCAATACTATCTGTGACTTAGCCCAAAATGTGCCCATCACCTCTCTCTTGGCAGTAGTTATTGTTTTTAAGAGGTCTCAGCCAGGCAATGGCTGTCTGGGGAGTCATTAAACCTGTTGAACGGACACTCTTTCTTCAGCATAACACTACTATATGCTGATCAGTAAGGTAGGTGATAAAAAATGATATCGTTTAGCTAAATTGTGATGGGACCCCAACTTTTTCCAGTTACCCTCCTGTAGTAGGTAGAATAATGATCTCTCTAAGATGTCTAGATCCTAATTCTCAGAATCTGTGACTATGTTAGGTTACATGTCAAAGAAGAATCACTGTTGCATATGGAACCAAGGTTGCCAATCAGCTAATCTTAAATGCGGGAAATTATCCTGGATTACCTGGATGGGTCCAATGTAATCACAAGCGTCCTTAAAAGAAGCAGTGGGAATCAGAAGAGGGAACCAGTGAGCTGGCAGCAGGAGAATGAATAAGCAAGATGTTGCTGGCTTTAACAATGAAAATCAGGGCCACAAGCCAAGGAGTGCAGGAAGACTCTAAAAGCTGGAAAAGGCAAGGAATGGATTCTTCTCTGGAGACTTCAGAAAGAACCTGTCCTGCTGACACCTTGGATTTCACTCAGTGAGATGCATTTGGGATTTCTAACAGCCAGAACAGTAAGATAATCCATGTTTATTGTTTATGACATTCACTTTGTTGTAATTTGTTACAGCAGCAGTGGGAAACTAATAGACTGCTGCATTCGTCAGAATTGATAGACTTCTGAAGGTTTTAGAAATACTTTTTTTGTCTCTCTTTTTCCTTTTTTCCTCTTTATTTGCTTCTTACATAAGCAAGAAATTCATATAGAAAAATTAGAAAATATAAATAAACAAGAAAATATTATAAAATGTATCTGAAATTCCCACACCCAGGGATGGTGAGATGTATCATTCTAGTGTTTGTTGCTCCATGCTTCTTCCTGTGCTGACATAGAGATAAAAGGCATGCTCATTCATACATCTGCATGCTTTCACCCATGCACATTAGTATCTATGCACACGAATGCATGCACATGTGCACATGCCCACACACAAGTATTCACCCTTGCAAATGTGTGAGCATGCGTACACACATACCAAAGTTAGGATCCTGGCCCCAGAATTGATTTTTAACAACTTTGGGTATTCAAAAAACCCACACACCCCTGATATTTTGGAGATCTGCCATATTTAGGAATGTTTAGAAGAATGTGCCCTAGCTGCTGAAAGTACTTTCATAATCATTTTGATCAATGATAGCGTGGATGTACTATATGTGTAGCATCTCATATGATAACCTGGGGGACAAAGAAGCATTTATTTATATTATGCCATCTGAGTTCTATTACTTCGTAGTCGTACTTGATAAAGAGCTTTTGTTGACTTCTGAGTGCCATTCTCTGTAGTAACTTATGATTGTGCAGGGAGAAAAGCACATCAGAAACCCCATTATGTTAACAAGGAATTATGGAGACCTTCAGGGATTACATAAAGACACTAATTCACTTAAAATACACAGAGCAGTTTTGCCTGCACATAATTTAGAAAGGAGCTGGCCTCTACTACACAAATCAGGAACCTGTTTTTCTATGCTGAGAGAAAAGGTTTTTTTTTTAAACTAGCAGGCCAGAGTCCTATACCAGCATCTCTCTGGGAAGCCCAGGCAATAATTTGCAACCTTGTCTTTCATTAGCATAGTGCAGAGCATTTAGGACTCATAAAAATACCACTTAGCAGAACGATGCAAGTTCAAGTACTCTGTGAGTTGTGGCTTTTTCGTTGTTATTTTTCTGTTTTAAAGATAAAAAGCTCCATTAATTTCAATTTTGTCAGATTCAATATGGTCAGTGTACATTAAGTACTCCATATTATACAGATACCTGCAAAACTGTTCTTGACCTTCAGATGTAGTTTAATGGGGAATATGAATTCCCAAATAACTGCAATATAAGACAAATTTCCCATGACAGATAAAAGCTCTAAATGCATTGCAAAGAGAAAGAGTGTCTCACATATTTAAAAGCACTGGGTGAACGACTGCATTAAAGAGGAAACATTTAGGGTAGGTTTGAAATTCTGATAGGATTTGTCTGCCTAGTAAGGAACATTAATAATATCAGAGGCATGTGGGTGGGGTAAATTTTGGTTTTCCTGGAGAGCGGTCCAATAAGAGGAGAGCCATGTGACAAACCTGAAACATGTTTGAAGTCCTAATCTGGAGGTCTTTGGAGGTTGGCATTTGGAAAAAGCTAGCCTACCTTTCTTCCAATTTGGAACATTTGTGCTTTATGAAGAGCTTGACTTTGTGTCTGATATGGTTTGGCTCTGTGTCCCCACACAAGTCTCATGTCAAATTGTAACCCTTATGTTGGAGGAGGGGCCTGGTGGGAGGTGATTAGATCAGGGGGGCAGACTTCTCCCTTGCTGTTCTCTTGATAGTGAGTGAGTTCTCAGGAGATCTGGTTGTTTAAAAGTGTGTAGCACCTTCCCCTTCACTCTCTTCCTCCCGCTCCACCATGCGAAGACGTTGCCTGCTTCCCCTTCACTTTTCGCCATGATCGTAACTTTCCTGGGACTTCCCCAGCCATGGTTGCTTTATAGCTTGTGGAACTGTGAATCAATTAAACAGTTTTTCTTCATTAATTACCCAGTCTTTGTTCTTTATAGCAATTTGAAAATGGCCTAATACAGTGTTCAAGCCACTCAATAGTCTGGTACATCGTTTTCCCTGACTCCCTTCCTCATGGACTCGGTCACAACATCTTTGTGCCTCTGTTTTTCTGTATTTGGATATAATAATTTCTTTTAAATTATGTTTTAATTTAATTTCCCTATAATCTAATTCCTTAATACATTTAGATTGTTTTAATGAAACAAATGCTAGTTTGCACACAAAGATAAATGAAATGTTAAACTATGATACAACTATTCTTACTAGGAAAGTATTCATATCAGAATTTATGAAAGGAATATAAAACATAGAAAATAAAAAGAAAATCTCCTCTGAGATTTTGAACTTAGCCTTCTCAGATTCCTACTAACTGCATCCAGGTTTAGGCTTCCTTTATACCAAAACCAAACAAACAAGAAAAGACAATACAAAAGAAAGAGAGAATTTTGAAGTACTCCTAACAGCTTCAAGGAGACATTGTTGAAGTTTCATTTTAAGAACTTTGAAGAAAAGTAAAAGGAGTTTATGTTATTTAGTCTGTAGAAAAGCAGCTGAGATATTCAGTACAATATCATGGGCCAAGACTGAACTCTTTCTCTGAGTATGTATAGCTTCTAGGGCAGGAATTCAAAATGATCTGGAACTTAAAACAGCCTGAAACAGCTCTAAGGTGGCTTTTTGCACTGCTGTGGGCAACAGTTGCCGGACCACAGCTCCATTCCTTTCTTCTCAAATACAACACCATTATGCTTTAATGCACCAGAATGGAACATTACCTTCCATGCTTTTTTCACACTGAACGTGAAAAAGATATCATGTGAACATTTATTTTTAAGTTACGAAGACACTTTGCAGATCATTTAGCGCTGGCTTTCCTGTTAAATAAACAAACAAAACCAGGTCAGGCACAGTGGCTCATGCCTGTATTCCCAGCACTTTGGGAGGCTGAGGAGGGCAGATCACTTGAGGTCAGGAGTTCAAGACCAGCTTGGTCAATATGGTGAAACCCCATCTCTGCTAAACATACAAAATTACCAGGGTGTGGTAGCGGGCGCCTGTAATTCCAGCTACTCTAGAGGCTGAGGCAGAATTGCTTGAACTTGGGAGGCAGAGGTCGTAGTGAGCCAAGATTGTGCCACTGCACTCTAGTCTGGGCGACAAGAGTAAAACTCCATCTGAAACAAACAAACAACAAACATCTCACACACACACACATTCACATGCAGGCATGTACACACAGCAACAACAAGAAAACTTTTCTCCTATTTGCTAATGTAAGTCTTTCTAATTTTTTATTTTTTTTGGGAAACCATAGGTAGAATAGACTATAGTAACGGCCAAAGAAGTATTATAGGATGTGATGAGGGTTCATTGGTTGAAAGTGAAAGAAAATGCTCACTCTACTGCCAAGAGAGCAATTTAAGATACTATGGCTGTATCCAAGACAATACATTTGTATTTGGTTTCTCCTGGATAGACAGGGTTAAAGCTCTCATATCACTGTTCATTTCATTGGTTGTTTTTCTTTTATTTTCTAGGGTTTTGAGTTTAAGCATGTTGATGCTGTGTTAAGCACAAAACGATTCACGTCAGATTGTCAGAGTAGATTGTGCCCTTCTCTTGTTCAGTGTGCTCTGCCTTTAGTTTATTCATTAATTTTTTTGCATTATTTTACATTTGTGAGATATTAATTCCTAGATCCATATTTTCCTTTTCTTCATATTTTTCTGATACATATTTTTGTATCATTTTGTTTTAGTTCCATTCTTACATATAGCATATACTTAGGTTTTTATTTGGATCCACGTTGGAAGTCATTTCCTTTAGAATGTGAGTTTATCTCATTCATATTTCTTGCTCAACAGATTCACTTGGCCTTAATTCTGTTCCTTTATGTTATGTTATGGTCTCTGTTTGTAGTATTTTCTTTATTTTACAACTTTTACTACAGGGTTTGTATGCTTTGTTTGTGCTCTTTCTGGTTATATAGACATTAAAGGCTGTTGATTAGTTTTCCTGACGACTGCCTTTATAATTTCAATAATATAATGAACCTCTGTAGCTTGATTTACCAACTCTAGGCAATATTTATTCACTCCCAACTCCAAAACAACTTTTCTCCCTATTATAGAAGACTGGAGGTGGAAACAAGCTGAGTTAACGATAAGAATTAAGGCATTAATTTGAAGGTGAAGGTTGTGGGATATGTCTAGAAAAGTCTGGAGCATGAGGGTTTGTGGGCAAGCCTGTGGGCAAGAAAAGTAGTGAGGAAACAAAAAAGGTTATGGGCCCAGCGGGGTGACTCACTCCTGTAACCTCAGCACTTTGAGAGACCTAGGCAGGCGGATCACCTGAGGTCAGGAGTTTGAGATCAGCCTGGCCAACACAGTGAAACCCCATCTCTACTAAAAATACAAAAAAAAAAAAAAAAAAAAATTAGCAGGGTGTGGTGTCGGGAGCCTGTAATCCTAGCTCCTTGGGAGGTTGAGGCAGAAGAATCACTTCAACCCGGGAGGCAGAGGTTGCAGTGGCTGGAACGAGCCCAGGAGCGAGATCCTAGGAGGCCTCGTCTACGTGGCCTCCATCCTGAGTCCTTGCATCCCACCTCAAGAGGAGGGGCCAGAAGATTGTGGGGACAGAAGCCCCAAAAAGCCACCCCGACTCCAGTTCGCAGTAACCCATGGTCGGTCCCTTAGGGGGAAGGAGAGGCGTGGCAGCAGGGGATTGGCCCCACACAGTCCTTCATCCGCATGCGCACTGAGCTGACCAATCAGCGAGGAGCGCGGGAAGCCAGGCCGGGTCTCTTTCTGAGAGAGTCTCTTGGTGCCAGTGTCTGTAGGTTCTGTGAAGGAGCCGCCATATCAGGGGTCCCTCAGGTGAAGCACTCGAGGCAGGGAGGTGGGAAGGCGGGCACGAGACCCTCTGGGAACCAGGGTGTGAAGAGCTGGGCCCCAGCTGACCTGTGAGGAAATGGTCCTGGGGTCGTCACCTGGGGCCTGGGTCAGGGCGAGGCACTGAGGGTAGACTGGGATGGGCGGGAGCAGGGAGGGAGCTGGAGCCACCTGGGTGACCCCCCAGGACCCAGGAGTGTCCTGAGGGCTTCTGTAGGTGTGCAGGGTGGAGGGGCTGACGGTGTGGGGGAGTGGGGCGGGCCGGGGGCGTTGTGGGGGACAGTCTGAGTGGGTCCCTCCTGCTCAGTATCCTGTCAGGATAGGACACTTCAGGTCACTGGGGGTGCCGTGTGCATCCAGGAGGGCAAGTGGCAGTGCAGCCCCTGACATTCCTCTGGAGATGGCTGAGGAGATCCTGTGTCACTCCATGGCCCTCCTAGCCACTCAGGGTCTCTTGGGGATCCAGGGGCAAGGCTGAACTCTGTCCCAAAGGCGCGGGGAGGATCCCGCAGAGGCCGTGGAGTTCAGGTGTGTGAGGCAGCTGTGAACTCTGCAGCCACCCCCGGGGACAGGCTGGACGGACCAGGACGGGAGGGGACACTGGCATCTTCTCCGTCCCTCCTGCTCCCACAGGAGACTCCGGGCCGGCCAGCCCCACCCATCTTGAACCCGCGATTCCGATGGCTTTCCTTTCTGACGCCTCCTTTCCTTAGCTTCCTTAGTTGTCTTTG
>CAUYLG010010545.1:0-12763 GCA_963573385.1 Cacajao melanocephalus | reverse complement strand
GCCCTAGTTAAGGACACACACCAGGCCACTCACTTAGGACAGACCAAACTAACTGAGCTGCTAAGAGCCAAATACTACATTCCCCACTTACATAAACTTATCAAGAAAATTACTACTCGGTGTAATGTATGTGCCCGAGTAAATCCAGGAAGGAACAGGTCTAGCCAGGTAGGAGTAAGACTGAGAGGAGCTAGCCCTGGGGAGCACTGGGAAGTAAATTTCACTGAAATAAAACCCCTAGCAAATGGCTATAAATACCTCCTGATGTTTATAGATACGTTCTCTGGATGGGTCAAGGCCTTCCCCACTAGGTCCGAGACTGCTTTGGTGGTCACAAAAAAACTATTATAGGACCTTGTTCCTCGGTTTGGCCTCCCTCTAATGCTGGGGTCGAACAATGGGCCTGCCTTTACTGCACAAATTTCTCAGAGCCTAGCCAAGGCCCTGGGTGTATCCTGGAAATTACACTGTGCCTATCATCCCCAGAGTTCAGGGCAAGTCGAACGAATGAACCGGACCTTAAAAGAAACCCTGACAAAGTTTATCCTAGAGACCGGTGAAAATTGGGTCAGCCTGCTTCCTTTTGTCTTCCTCTGCGTCCGATGCACACCGTATCAGAAAGGCTTCTCCCCTTTTGAAATCATGTTCGACAGGCCCCCTCCGTTACTCCCCAGACCCGAAGATACTGTGCATGCTGAAGTCCAAAATTATACACTCCTTAAGTCCTTACAGGCGCTCCAGTCTGTTCAATCCCAGATACACCAGCTCATTAAGGACACCCTTCCCACCCCATTGGACCTCACAGACCAGCCGACACACCCTTTCCAGCCCGGAGACTCTGTCCTTGTTAGAAGATTCACCACCTCTGACCTCACCACGCCCGCCACCCCCCCATTGGAAGGGACCCTACACGGTTATCCTGACCACACCCACCGCACTCAAGGTGGACGGACTAACGGCCTGGATTCATCACACCCGTGTTAAGACTGCCCCACCTGAAGGACAATGGAGCGTCAAACACTCCTCCCCCAATTCACTAAAGCTAAGACTTGTGCACTTTCGTGGTCACCACCCTTGCCACCCTAATCTGTGCTGTAAATCCCTATAGCAACCCCCCTTAGAACCCACCTACTATCAGTGAGTCTTCACCGAGGGCTCCACTGGAGGATGTTAGTTCCTTAACCGGGAAGGAATCTACCCTAGTCAACTTAACCCTGGAGTACGTTCCAAAGAACCCCATTAGGGTTATAAAACTATCTCGACTATATCAGGGTACCCCAAAAACATAGACTAATATTAAGGTCTCAATATGAGCCCTTAGAACCAACCAACAATACTAACCTGTTAGAGGAATTAATGATTTAATTCCTGTAAATAAGGAGGGAATGTGACATGGTAAAAAGCCCCATAAAACTGCATACCTCAACCATACCTTGGCTTTCTGTTTAAACTGCTCTGTAACCCGTAATGTGACAAGCAAGCAGTCCAAACCCAGGCCATCTTGGCCTCTGCGACTTGTCATTTCCACCCTACCCAGACAATGTGTAAACAAATGCTTATCTTGACTTTTGTTAACCGCTTAAGTAACAATCAGAATGTCAAAAGTCCCCTGGCCCTCGGAATGTCAGAAGCTACTCACCCCCACCCCCGCCCCTCACCCTCATCTCCGCCCAGAAGGTGATTTACAGAATTCACTAGCCCTCGGAATGTCTGAAGCGCCTCACCCCCACCCCCACCCATCACGCACACCCCGAGGTGGTTTTAGGGGTATAAAAGGTCTTGACACCCTCCTTTTCGCGGCCACGGGTTGGAGAGACGTGAGTCCTCCGTGGTCGCCGGCAATAAAGACCCTGCAATTTGGCCCAGTTTTGTCTTGGTGTTGACTTTCCATGCTCGGTTCAGTACAACACCGCCGGCTCCAGGTCCCCTCTGCTGACCTCAGACCCGGTGTCTTTGCCCTCTGGGCCTTCCGCAGCTGCTAATTCAGCAGCCTCGCTAGTCCTGCACGACCACCAGCCTCCTGGCGCCCTCTGCGTATGGTGGAAACCCTTCCAACACCGCGCCATCACCTCACGCTTACCCTCACCGCCTCCTCCACGAAATTGCAAGCTCTGGGGAGGCACGTTTTCATCTGATGCGTTCACCCCAAGTATACGAACAGTTATGCCTGGCACACAGTAGATGCTAAATGGATATTTGATGAACTTGAAAAAAATTCAAAGGATTCCTATCCTCTCTGGTCAATGGAGGACGGAGAAGGCGTGAAATTGAATTCCCATAGCAAAACAAAGGGCGGGAGGATGACGTGCTGCCCCCACCCGTTGTTCCCCCGCCCCGCCCCGCCCCACCGGATCCTTTTCCGCTAGGGTGAGAGGAGCTGACTCCGGTTTGGACTGGAAGAAAGTTTCCAAGAAAAGAAAATTAGTGGCCCATGCCCCTCCTCCGCCCCGCGCAGGCTCTGAGATGCGTCCCAGTAACTGCCCCGGGACTTGGAGGGAGCGGGCATTTTCAGGCCGACAGAGGCCACCTGGGGAGAAGGTGAGCGGCTGTTTTGCTGAAATGTAAAGAGATGTCATTTGGAGCCTGGGACGCCGTTTCCGGCTGGCTACCCGAGGTTGGGTGCAAGGGGCGGGGTCCTTAGGCAGGAAAATGACGCGCCCGGCCTCCACGGCGCTCAGGTCCGGGGCCACAGAGCCCTTCCAAGCCGGGGTCTGTCCTGGAGACCCGCGCGATGGAGCGGACGGCGGGGCTGGGGGGTGCGCCGCAGTGCGGGGTGTACCGCTGCAGAGGAGCGGGGATACTGAGGTGCGGGGCGCAGGGGACGGTCGCAGGCGCTTTCTCGCGCGCGCCTTTGCGGGGGGCCAGGGGAGCGTGGGCTGTGCAGGCTCCGGTTCCCAGCGCTGGGTGGCTGCGACTCTGCATAAAACGTTAAGCCTTTGAGGCCCAGTTTCGAGCTCGGGGACGTCTCCAATTGGTCAGTTCAAAAGCGCTGGTTCTGGTTGCCTTGGTTACAGACTCCGCCCTCCCGGTGTCCGCACGCTGACACCGCCCGGGGGCTCTGCTCCTCCCCGGGGTCAGAACCTCCGACGCTCTGCTGGTTTCACACACGTCACTGGTTTCTCGCAGGATCGCGTGTTCCCCAGATACAGGGGCTGCGGCGTACTCTTCCCGAAAGTGAGGCTTGTTTCTCGTGGGCTTTCCAGAGCCAGCCCGCGTGGGGAGTGACGGGTGACAGGCGCCTTTGTTCCCGGCGCGCCTGGGTGGGACGCGCCCCCTCCTCAGCACTCAGCTCGCCGAGCCTGGCCCTCCCATCGCCCTTTCTCAAGTGCGTTTGTCCCGGCTCTTAATTTTGTTTACTCTCTCCTGCCTACACAGACACACACACACACCCGGACCTAAACTTTATGTAAACAGACATGGGCTTAAAGAAACAAAACCCCCATACGTGTCAACGCGCTCCTTTTTACCAAAATCAATAGAAATTCAACGCAATGTTATTTCCATCATTTTGCTGTTTTATTATTAGGAATGTGTATGTTAACTTTTCTCCTTTTATAAATGAGGCATGTTCTCATTAACCATTTGTATGGTTGTTTTTCATGCTGAAATGGACACACTGCAGCCCCGGGAGGTATTTTCAAAAGGTTGCTGTATCCTTTTAGGGTCACCCTGATTGTTGAAAGCATCTTTGCTTTTGTTTTTGTTTTGCTGAGATGGGATCTAGCTCTGCTGCGTCATCAGGCTCACTGTGGCCTCAAACTCCTGGCTCAAGCGATCCTCCTGCCTCAGCCTTCCAAGTAGCTGGTACTACGGTGAGCACCACAGAGCCTACTTAGTTTTGTTGTTGTTGTTGTTTTTACAGACTGGGTCTCTCTATGTTGCCCAGGATGGCCTTGAACTCCTGGGCTCAAGCTGTCCTCCAGCCTCAGCCTCCCAAAGTGCTGGGATTACAGGCATGAGCCACTGCGCCCAGCCCATCTTTGCTTTCTGACAGCAAAAAGTCATTTCAGACCTAGCATGGAATTTTGTTTTCTTTTGTTTTAAATTTTTGTCTTTTTGACTCAAGACATGGACTTAACTGCACTCCAAGGAGCTCACGTGGCTCTTCATGAAAATTAGTATTACAGACAAAATTGAAGAGCTGGGGTCAGCTACACTCGTCTCATGTTCACTGGTCTCGTTTTTTAATGATGATGTAGGTGTCTACCCTGTGGAGATATATTGATCTTCAGAATCACAGTGGTAGTACAGTTATTATGAAACACATTATTATATTCCAAAGGAACTCCCAAACCATACAGCAACCCCACGGCTGGGGATCTAACTAAAGGAAATGAAATCCGTATCCAGAGGAGAGGGCTGCCCCATGTTCACTGCAGCACCATTTACAATAACCAAGACATAGAGTTCACCTAGGTATCCATTGCCCGATGAATGGGTAAAGAAACTGTGGTGCACAATGAAATACTATTCCGGCCTTAAAACATCATGAAATTCCCTCATTTGGGACAACATGGGTGAAATGAGAACATTATGTTAAGTGAAATAAGCCAGATATAGAAAGACAAGCACTGCATAATCTCACTCTGTGGAATCTAAAGAAGTCGATATCAGTGGGTGCGGTGACTCATGCTTCTAATCTCAGCACTTTGGGAGGCTGAGGCAGGTGGATCACGAGGTCAAGAGTTCGAGACCAGCCTGGCCCACATGGTGAAACCCCATCTCTACTAAAAATACAAAAATTAGCCAGGTGTGGTGGCAGGCGCCTGTAATCCCAGCTACTCAGGAGGCAGAGGCAGGAGAATCTCTTGAATCCGGGAGGCGGAGGTTGCAGTGAGCCGAGATCACACCATTGCACTCCAGCCTGGGTGACAGAGGGAGATTCTGTCTCAAAAAATAGTAATAATAACAAAAAAGAAAGAAAAGGAGTTTTCTCATATAGGGAGGAGTCAGTGAGGCTGGAAAGAACCAGGTCTGGAGAAGTGGATGAAGGATGCCTGAGGGGATAAGAGATTCAGGATACTTTACCCTGAGCCTGGCCTGCTTCAAGAGGGGCCAAAAATCAGGGCCCCGGGGGAGGGGAGAAGTTGAACCAAGGCGGGGCAAAGCTGCAGTTCGAATATGGTGTTGGTCTCATTAATTCTCAGGTTGAAATTTAATCTCCAGTGTTGGAGGCGGAGCCTTGTGGGAGGTGTGTGGGTCCTGGGGGCAGATACTTCATGAATAGACTCCCGCCCTCCCTTGTGGGGAATGGAGTTCTCACTCTATTAGTTCCTGCCAAAGCTGGTTGTTAAAAACAGCCCAGCACCCCTCCGCTCTTTCTCCCTGTGACCTCTGCACACAGGGGTCCCCTTCATCTTACATCATGTGTGGAGGCTTCCTGAGGTTCTCATCAGAAGCAGATGCTGGAGCCTTGCCTCTTGCACAGCCTGCAGAACCATAAGCCAAAAAAAGTTTTGACAAATTACCCAGCCTCTGGTATTCCTTTACAGCAACGCAAAACAGACCAAGACAGTGGGCGCTGTAGGGAGGGCAGAATTCCACCTTCATCATTTACGGTCCAGGCTGCGCCCAAGAATTAGACTGGCATTAGACAGATGAGCAGGAGAAAAACGTACATTTATTTAATACAAATTTAATGTGGCACAGAAGCCCTTGTAAGGAAATGAAGACGCAAATAGGCAGTTAGAGTCACTTATATACAGAGGCGGACAAGGCCACGGGCCTTGCAAGTTTGTTTGTATAGATTTCCCTTGGCTTCTGCCTTAGTCTGGGGCTGGATGATTTATTTAAAAAAAAAAAAGTTTATTTGGCTTATGGTTCTCCAGGCTGTACAAGAAGCATGGTCTTGGGCGTGGTGGCTCACGTCTGTAATCCCAGCTCTATGGGAGGCCAAGGTGGGTGTGTCACCTGAGCTCAGGAGTTTGAAACCAGCCTGGTCAGCATGGTGAAACCCTGTCTCTACTAAAAATACAAATTAGCCGGGTGTGGCGGAGCATGCCTGCAATCCCAGCTACTCAGGAGGCTGAGGCAGGAGAATCGCTTGAACCCGGTAGGTGGAGGTTGCCGTGAGCAGAGATCACGCCATTGCACTCCAGCCTGTGCAACAAGAGTGAGACTCCGTCTCAAAGAAAAAAAAAATAAATACATACATAAGTGGAATGCCACGTGCTGGCTTCTGGAAGTCTCTTCCTACCCAGGTCATGGGGAAGGGAGAAGAGGAGCACTGAGAAGACACGAGGATGCTTGTGCTGGAGAGAGATGATCCCCATCACCCCCGCCTACCCACATCAGTCCTTCAGAAGACGGGTGCCAGCTCTGGTGGCTGCGACCAACAGGCACAAATATAAGGGAGAGGCAGCTGGTGGGAGCACCCTGTGGGCCAATCAGAGAGCAGTGGGCCATCATGCCACCTGAAGCCAGCCAATGGGAATGTGTGGTAAGCTCTATAAAAGCAAGCAACTCGCAGTCTAGGCAGAGGAAGCATCCGTTCCGGATCCGTGGCCTGAACCGAGCAGACTGCGCGGAAGTCGACGGGTGCTAAGGCGCCATGCAAGCCGCTGGCCACCAAGATGGCTTGCAAGAGTGTCCCCACCTCGGGTGGCGTGAAGAAACCTCACCGCCACCGACCCGGGACAGTGTCGCTGTGCGAGATCCGCCGCTACCAGAAGTCTATTGAGCTCACTCCACAAGCTGCCCTTCCAGCGGCTGGTGCGTGAGATCGCCCAGGACTTTAAGATGGACCCGCGCTTCGAGAGCTCAGCTGTGATGGCGCTGCAGGAGGCGGACGAGGCCTACCTGGTGGGGCTGTTCGAGGACACCAACCTGTGTGCCATCCACGCCAAGCTCATGCCCAAGGACATCCCGTTGGTGTGCCGTATCCGCGGGGAGCGGGCCTAGGAGGGCCATCACACCACCCGAGAGGCTGCGCCACTCTCGCCTCAAAGGCTCTTTTAAGAGCCACCTATCTGGTCGGAAAAGTAGCTCTAGCTAGCGGTGTTCTTGGAGTTTGCAGGATTCCTTCCGCTGGCCGGTGCGGGCTCGCCTACCTGAGCAGGGTGGGAGGCTGGCGCGTCCTGTGTAGTTCACCCTGTCCAGTTCGGTCAGCTCACCCGCGTTACCGCCCACCCTACCTCTAGTCACAAGTCCAGCTGTGTGCTCTTAACTTGGACTATCCCTTTAGATAAGAATTGTGGTTTGTTTTGGGGAGGGGGGAAGAGGGTTTGGGGGGGATGGGATGGATGGGGGGATGGAATGGGAGATGGGGGAATGGAATGGGGGAAGAGGGTTTGGGGTAACCATCTCCTGCCGGATAGAACCCTATCTGCAGTTGGGTAGCAAGCCTAGCCAGTTGTGTGTGTTAACTCAACCTATCTACAGTTAGGTTGGAAGGCTGGCTGGTCTTGTGTGTTCTCAGCTCAGCCTCTTTCAAATTAGGTTACAAGTCCAGTGTGTGTGCATGCGTGTGTGTATACATGCAGCTTGTTTCAAGTGAGGTTACCAGTGACAGCCCAACTGTTGTTAAAAGGACAGCAAGTATGTGTTATCTTGGCCTATCTATCTTCAGCTCCTTTGCCAAGTGGTGGCTCATGCCTGTAATCCCAGCTCCCAGCACTTTGGGAGGCCAAGGCAAGTGGATCACCTGAGATCAGGAGTTCAGACAAGCCCAACATGGTGAAACCCCATCTCTACTAAAAATACAAAAATTAGCCAGGTGTAGTGACAGACCTGTGATCCCAGCTACTCAGGGAGGCTGAGGCAGGAGAATTGCTTGAACCAAGGACGCAGAGGTTACAGTGAGCCAAAATCGTGTCACTGCACTCCAGCCTGGGTGATAGAGTGAGACTCCATCTTAAAAAAAAGTCCACCTACTTGCATGTGTGAACTCAGCCTACCTCTTGTTAATTTAGAAGGCAGCTGTTCATCAGCAAGGTGCGGACGTTTTGGACGTCTCCTTCCGTAGCTGGCTAAACAGTGGGCACTTTCCCAGCGCTGACGCTGCCGCACAGCTGAGGTGCCCTCCAGCAGCCCTTACACGGGCTTGACAGAGGGCTTAGAGCACCTTCGGATCACTTTGTTCACAACGTCACCTCGGTTCCATGCTTCATAACCCGATAGTCATTAATAAGATTAAAAGATTATACTGAGTATATATTTCTGTGATTACATATGAATAACTGATTATTTATGATTATATATAGCAATAACTATGTAACTATCTAAATCTTTTCTAGTTCTGTATTCACATGGTAACAGGCTGAGGCTTCAGACCCTTACCTTGGCACTTGCAGGGTCTCCCACAGGGTCTCCCACCCACACTGTCAGAGGCTTTTAAACCAGAGTGACTCCATCTTGTATAGAGGCTGGCTAAAATAAGGCTGAGACCTACGGGGCCACATTCCCAGGAGGTTAGACATTCCAAGTCACAGGATGGGATAGGAGGTCGGCACAAGATGCAGTTCATAAAGACCTTGCTGATGAACCAGCATGTGGTGAAGAGGCCGGCAAAATCCTGCCAAAATCAAGATGGTGACCAGACTCTGGTCAACAGGACTGCTTATTACATGCTAATTATGATACATTAGCATGCTAAGAGATAATCTTACCAGCGCCACACCAGTTACAGATGCCGAGGTGACATCACAGTTACCCTGTGTGGTCTAAGAAGGGGAGGAACCCCCAGTTCTGGGAATTGCCCATTCCTTTCCTGGGAAATACATGAATATTCCACCCATTATTTAGCATATAATCAAGAAACAGCCATAAAAATGGGCAACCTGCAGCCTTGGGGCGGTCTGCCTATGAAGCAGCCATTCTTATATTCCTTTACTTTTTTTTTTCTTTTTTATTCTTTTGAGACAGAGTTTCACTCTTGTTGCCCAGGCTGGAGTGCAATGGCAGGATCTAGGCTCACCGCAACCTCCGCCTCCCGGGTTCAAGCAATTCTCCTGCCTCAGCCTCCCGAGTAGCTGGGATTATAGGCACGCAACACCACGCCCAGCTAATTTTTGTATTTTTAGTAAGCACGGGGTTTCACCATGTTGACCGGGATGATCTCGATCTCCTGACCTCGTGAGCCGCCCACCTCGGCCTCCCCAAAGTGCTGGGATTACAGGCGTGAGCCCCTGCACCTGGCCTATTCCTTTACTTTCTTAATAAACTTGCTTCCACTTTATGGATTTGCCCTGAATTCTTTCTTGCCCAAGATCCAAAACCGTCTCTTGGGGTCTGGATCAGGACCTGTTTCTGGTAACAAAAGCAACCGGGGTGGCGGCAAGACCCAGCCTGCCCCCCGCCACCCCACAGGGAACCTGACCCTCCAGGCGGTCCCTCCAAACCTGATGCCCCAGGATTGGGATGCCCCTCCCTGGACCCTCACCCTGATGCTGATCGCCCACAAGAGACCTTAGGGCTCGCTGCTCCCCTGGACCCCCTTCAGGCTCCATCAACCACTCTGGCCCCTGCTGCCTCACTCGCACCCGTGCCCCCACTCCAGCCCCAACAAACGCCTCTCCATTCCCTACCCCAACCCTCCAGCCTGAGGCTCACCTGCCCTCCCGCAGCCCCAACCCCGGGTTGCGAAGCCTCTTCAAATCCCGCTCGCCGGCCTGCCCGCCCCTTGCCCCGCCAGCTGTCCCCATTCCACTCCGCACCTCCCCACCCGCCACACTCCTTTAACCTTCCCTAAAAGTCCCACCCCAGGCCAATGAGACTCCTGTCTTCTCTGGGCTGCGGACCACATCCTCCCTACCGCCCGGCACGCTCCCCGCTGCGCCCGCCCCTGGCCAGTCCGGATCCTCCCATCCGCTGCCGCCTTCCGTCCGCCCCCGCCAGCCACCCCCAACCTTTCCTCAGAGACGCCCAACCCCCGCCCCGGCCACCGCCCATTCCCTCGCCCAGCACTCCCCCCGCCCACCCCCGCTGACGCCACAAAGCCCCTCGGCCGCCTGCCCGCACGCCCCAGGCCGGGCTGCGGTGCCCTGGGCTTCGTGGGGGAGACCCAGCCTCTCCCCGCCGAGAGCGCTCCGCCGGCTGCGCCAGGCGCGGTGCGGGGCCCCTCCCCGTGAGTACCCGCCCCCCGCCCGGGCCACCCGTCCGCGGGCCTGGGCCACGACCCGAGCCCAACCCGGTCCTCCCCGCCCTCCAACGCCAGCCTTCCCGCCTCCGCCGCGTCCCTGGAGAGGGTTCCCGGTGGGAACCCAGGGCCCAGGGCCCAGGGCGCTGCGACCAGGGTACTCTCCCGCGGCCCTGGCGGACCAGAGCGGAAAGGAGGCCGCCCCCGCAGCCGGAGCCAGAGCGCCACGCCCGCTGCCGCTGCCCAGGCCCCGCTTCGGTCCGGGTGGGCTGGGCTGCCTCCCTTAGGGCTCCTGGGGCGAGGGGGAGGGCTGGCGCCGGGGGTCGGCGTGCGGAAAGCTCCGAGAAAATGGACGTGGGACGCAGCCGGGGACTTCTGAGACCTGTGGACGCCCTCGCTTTAGGGAATGGCAGAACGGAAGGGGAGGATCGTGCTTGCAGTTGTAGACGCGATTTTCAAATCCCTCTGCACCTCCGTCCCCATAGCAACCCCGTGGCGTAGGCGGAAGGCTGTGGAGCTCCACTGCGTGGGGTCGCGAGTGTTCAGACTGCAGGGGGCGTCTGTGTAAGTTTTCCGCTGATGCTCGCGGGCCTGCGCGTGTGTGTGCGCGCATGTGTACCTGTGTGTACACGCATGCATGTTTACAGGTCTGTGCATCTGTGCCTGTGTGTGCTGTGTTTGTGGATGCGTGTTTCTGTGCGTGCGTACGTGTTTGTGCGTGTGCATCTATGTGTGGTGTGTATGCATCTATGTGTGGTGTGTATGCGTGGGTGTGCATGTGTTTGTGTGTGCCTGGGCACTTTTGTATACATGCATGGGTATGTATGTTCGTCTGTGCGTGTATGCACCTGTTTGTGTATTTGTGTGTTGTGCGTATGGGCACGTATAGACGCGTGTGGTTTTCTGAACTGCACCTCACTACCGAATGGAAGAGAGCTTTTTTCCTGTGATAGCCCATCCCTTTTTTTCCTTTGGTTTTCTGAGTTTTGTTAAAGAAAAAATTCTTCTGACACTTGTTGAAAGGCTCCTTAGTCAAGCTGCTTGCCCCAGCGGAGATGGGACTCAACTCCCAGCAAAGATCGCTGGGGAGGATGGGAGAATGGGAGGATGGGAGAATGGGAGTGGGGATCCGGGTAGGGTCGGTGGATAGAAAGTGATTAAGGGAAGGCTCCAAGGGTAGGGGCTTCTTCAGAAAGTCAGGTTGAAGGCTTAGCAGGCAAAGGTGGGAGAGGAGGAGCTGCTGAGATGTGGAGCTGGGGTGGCCAGCAGCAGGCATAAGGGGATGGCAGGGTCCAGGCCCAGTGGAGAGGAGGGACGGAGGGGCCTGGCCAGCAGTGGTCAGGGAGGATCTGTGTGGTTTGTAGGGAGGCATCGTGTCTGTTATTGACGACGCTAAAATGACCGCTCTGGACCCTCTAACTGGACCGCAGTCCTAGCCCTCCTCTGTAAAGGGAGGCTGCACAGGAAGGTTGCACACTGCCACTGCCCAGAACATCGGGCCCACCCCTCCCACCTCTCTCCAGAGTCCCTCAACTCAGGAACCCGCCTCGTGTCTCCCAGGAGCCATGGAGGCTGTGGAACTCGCCAGAAAGCTGCAGGAGGAAGCTACGTGCTCCATCTGCCTGGACTACTTCACGGACCCTGTGATGACCGCCTGTGGCCACAACTTCTGCCGCGCCTGCATCCAGCTGAGCTGGGAGAAGGCGCAGGGCAAGAAGGGGAGGCGGAAGCGGAAGGGCTCCTTCCCCTGTCCCGAGTGCAGAGAGATGTCCCCGCAGAGGAACCTGCGGCCCAATCGGCTGCTGACCAAGGTGGCCGAGATGGCGCGGCTGCATCCTGGCCTGCAGAAGCGGGACCTGTGCCAGGAGCACCAGGAGCCCCTCAAGCTTTTCTGCCAGGAGGACCAGAGCCCCATCTGCGTGGTGTGCAGGGAGTCCCGGGAGCACCGGCTGCACCGGGTGCTGCCTGCCAAGGAGGCGGTGCAGGGGTACAAGGTGGGCCACGTCGGGGCCTGGGTCAGGGGCTGGGGAGGAGGCATCCAGGGGACAAGGTAGCCCAGGTCATGGGGGAGGGAGAAGGTGTCCAGGGACAAAGTGGCCCAAGTCAGGGGCCGGGGAGGAGGTGTCTGGGGGCCAAGGTGGCCCAGGTCTGGGGGCTGGGGAGGGGTGTCCACGGGGAGAAGGTGGACCTATGCTGTATGATGCAGGCATTGGAAAATCTGACCTCTGTGGGTAACACCCCCAGGGGCACCAAGGAAGGAGAACTGTCCAGACCCAGGCACAATTAGTGCCTGAAGAATATCTTAGTTTATAGTGTTACTGCTCAGCTGTTTCCTTTATATAATTCTGCATATATAATCATATATTAGTTTATAGAATTAGTGCTTGAAGTACAACTTACTGCTTACAGGTATCTAGTTTATATAATCGTACTTAATACTTATATTTACTTAGTTCTATATAATCTTTCTATATAATCATATAGGTATTGTAGTCGGAGCTGTACTGACACATTTAGTGCTGATTTATAGAATCCTATATAACCATATAGTAGTTTGTAGCAGGAGGAATGCCTAGAGCAGTCACAGAACAGAAGCAGTACATGGGAAAACAGCCAGACCAGGACGAGAACCAAAGACCCAGGCGGTGGCGTCCCTGCCTGAAAGGGCATATGCTGTATGACAGGCTT
>CAUYLG010010544.1:0-52608 GCA_963573385.1 Cacajao melanocephalus | reverse complement strand
TTTTTTTTTCCTTAAATTGGGGTTTCACCATGTTGGCCAGGCTGGTCTTGAACTCCTGACCTCAGGTAATCCACCCACCTCAGCCTCCCAAAGTGCTAGGATTACAGGCGTGAGCCACCTAGCCCGGCTATTTTCCACTTTTAAAATTTAGAAAATATTTATTGAGCATTGAACCATTCAGTTGGTTAAATGTGTGATGAGTGGTTCTAAATCTATTATGTCAATCAGTGTTGGGCTGTTTGCATCCAAATGGCCAAGGAATACTTTTTAAAAATGCTAAGTCTCACACCTATTTTTGAAGACACTAATTTTTAGATCTTTCTGGGGTCCAGGAATCACTTGCCCCAGGTGCTTCTGATGATTAGCTAGACTTGTGAAGTACACACAATGAAAAGAGAAAGGGAATTGGAGTCAGAATATCAGCTAGTTGCTAACATCTGCCTTTAAAATACTCTCAATCCAAAACTTCTGCACTCTATCATTAAGCTTTCCCATATGTAAAAGATCCACTCTAGGTGTTGCTACTAAGATCTAGCAACACTTTTATGTTGTTACAATAGGTAGGATTTTTCTTCTTTTTAAGGCCCAATAATATTCCATTATACATATATGATATTTTTATCTATTCATCCCTTGATGAAATATTTAGGTTGTTTCCATATCTTAGACAACATTATGCTATGTAAAACAGGTTAGACACAGAAAGACAAATAGTGCATGATCTCACTGATATAAAAGTCAAACTCAAAAGTAGAGAGTAGAATGGTAGTTGCCAGGGGTCAGGAGTTGGGAGAAATTGAAGGATGTTGAGCAAAGGTTATAAAGTTCCAGTTATGCAGAATAAATAAATTCTGGATACCTAATGTTCAGCATAATAACTATAGCTAATAGAAGATAAGTGTCACACACAAAAAAACTGTGAAATTATGGATATATTAATTAGCTTAATTGAGGTAATTATTGTGCAATGTGTACATTTATAAAAATATCATATTGTAAACCTTAAATATATACAATTTTTATTTGTTATTCACACCTCAATAAAGCTAGGGGAAAAAAGGTCTATCAACACATCTCTACTGATTCTAGGTAAAATTTTAAAAGGTTTTACTGTCCAAATCAGTAAAATATGTTTAAAAAGCAACAGAACATATATTATAAGCCTACTATGAAACACAACAATAGGCAAAAGTAAAGTCAAAATCATAATCACGGTTATTACCATGGGAAACTTTTCTGAAGCACAGCATCAGAAATGCATCAGAAAGCTGTGAATTGCAAATAGATTGCCCTACATTGACATCGATAATCAAGACATAAAGTATTAGCTCAAATAAAGATTACCATTACAAATAACCATGTAAATAAGACCCTAGTGAACATAAACATATTAGCTAAGTTTTCTTTTCTGCTAAGGAAACTGGCCAACATGCAGCATTTAGCATAGCTCAGGACCTTGATGTCCCTGTGATGAAACTGTCTTATATGTGCTCAAGCTCAAGTGACGTTGTCATTTAATAACAAAATTGTGTTTCCTTTATTATATATGCAACTCAATATGACCCAACATTGAAAGGTAGCCACCAAAAATGATAAGTGACTTTGGAATTACATTTATATGCTAATTGCTAAATTAGAAAAAGGCAATTGACAAATACACACTCCTGTTACACATATCCTCATTGACTTTTAAAATTTGAATAAATTTGTGGTGTACAGCTCTGTGGATTTTCAGCAGTGCATAAAGTCATGTGTCTACCACAGTATCAAAAAAAAAAAAAAAGCCTGAAGAGCTATTATGGGCATCATACTTTAAAAATATATATACAGCCTGGACATTAGTTATAAATGAATTGTCTTGAACCTCTGCCATATAAGCTACCACAATGAGATAAAACTACATACCTTATTAAAATGTCAAGCAAAATAAAAAAAAACTGAAAATACCAAGTGTTGATAAGGATTTGAAGCAACCAGAACTCTCATACCTTGCTGGAGCAAATTCAAAATGGTACAGTTGATTTAGAAAACAATTTGGCAGTTTCTTATAAAAACAAACACGCACTTACCATAGAGCCCAGCTATCATTGTCCCAGGTATCTAGCCAGGGAATGAAAAACGTATATTCAAAAAAAAACCTGTTACGAAAATATTTTTAAAGGACCTAGTGATGATTGCCAGAAACTGGAAACCAGCCAGAACAAATATTGATTCATAGAAGAACATAGATGAATCTTAAATATATTTTGCTAAGTGAAGGACATGAAAGGACAGATACTGTATGACTTCATTTATATAACCTTCAGAAGAAGGCACATTTATAAGCATGGGAAACAGATGAATGGTTGTTATGGATTAAGAAAGGGAAGAGGAGAAAGAGGAAGCTCAAGGGAATTTTTGTGGTTGTGAAACTGCTTTTTTGGGGGAACTGGGGATACTCTGGTAGACACATGATTTTATGCCTTGGTAAAAACCCATAGAATTGTACATCACAAGTTTATTCAAATTTTAAAAATCAACGAGGATATGGGGAGAACCCAGTGGAAGTCATAGCTACCTTAAAGGAGATGAGAAAGAAATGAGCACCATGGCCAAAGTGATGTTGGAAAACATCGTTTGATCTAGATACTACAGGCTACAGATAAAAAGCGTGACACACAAAGACTGTATTCTAAGTGGAAAATTTCTTTTGGTGATATTATTAATAGTAATTTTGAAACTAATTGTCCCTTGTTTCTCTCAGTGATATTAGTCATTCTGAAACTACTGTACGTATACATATGCATATATTTTAGGGTTAATTAATAAATTTATAGATAACAAAAGCCAAGTTTCTCACTGTAGGTGAAAGAAACTTATCAAATAAGCAAAGAGAGAGTGGAAATGAACCATGTGATGGTTTGGATTCAGAAGGCCTGAGTGTGAACTCATGTTACTTTAATAGATATCCAGATGGATAGATACAGAAATAAATTTAGTTGTGTGTGTGTGTGTGTGTGTGCGTGTGTGTGTGTGTGTGTGTGTGTGTGTGTATTTCCTGGTTTCTTCCTCTGAGAAGGCCTAGAACTATGGCACCTGAATTGTAATGAGCACTCCTAGAGTCCAGATGTTGGTTTCTGAGCACCATTCTCCAATAAATGGAATCCTTATTTTCTGGAGAAATAATTCCTGTCCTGGGGCAGGGAAAATGCATTTTGAGTTCTAGAAAAATAGAGATGTTCAAAGCAAACTAACCAAAAATAAATGATGACAACAAGTAAAATGGATGGAAGAGCCAACCTGAGAGAGCCCAGAATGGCCAAAGCAGAAATAATTTGAGTTGCAAAATAAATAACAATAATATTATATCTCAATCCCCAAAATAAAATAAATAATCATGAGTTCACATTAAAAAAAGAAAGAAAGAAAAGTGGGTGAAGGAACACTTCTTTGAAGAAGAATTCTAATTAATAAATTTAGAAGGAACAAAGAGATAGAATATCAGCAATACAGCAAGAGAGTACTAACTGCTGCAGGCAAAATTCACTCACAAATTCTAAAATTAGGAGTGAAAGTTTAAGGTAAAACAGAGTTGTTACATCAACTAAATGTGTCCACTCTAAAATATTCATTAATTATAAAGGGAAAGTAGTGATTTTTACAGTGGAAAAACTTAGCACCACCTTAACTATGTGATCAAGGTTAACATCACCCGTAATAAGAGATATTGACGTGATGATCCCAGAATGTCAGGCACTGAGAAGGACACATCCTCCCTGTGGTATTTTTCCTCATACTGCATAACCTCAATCTAATTATGAAAAAACATCAGACAGGCCCAAATTGAGTAATTCTATGAAACATCTGGCAAGTACTCTTGAAAAGTGTTAAGGTCATGAAAGGCAGGGAAAGACTGAAAAACTGTAATGGATAAGGAGATATGACAAAAAATACAATGTATCATCCTGGATTGGATCTTGGATTGGGGTAAGGATAATAGTGAAAATAAGATAAAATTCAAATAAAATTTATTGTTGTCAATAATATTGTCCCTATGTCAGTTTCCTGGTTTTGATATGCATTCTGTTTATGTAAGATGTTACCATTAGGGAAAGATGAGTGAATGTTATTTAGGAATTCTTTGTATTATTTTGCAACCCATCTGTATATCTTCTTTTCAAAATAATCCAAAAGAAAAAAAACTAGGACATTAAAAACAGTTGAAGGTGAGTGGTGGTGCAGGTATTAACCTATCAAACAGAAGCTTCCCGGGAAACATGAGGGCTGATTTCAAAAATCTGAAGAGATACCATGGGGAAGAGAAATTAGATTTTATCTGTATGAACTCAATAAGTAGAATTAGAACCAAGTTTAGAAATGAGCTGGAAACAGATTACAGCTTAATGAATAACTGTTCCACAGATAGAATGGGCCACCTTAGGAGATGGTTTTGCGTAACAGAAGGTGAAGCAAGGGTGTGATGACCACTTCTCAAGTAAACTCTAGAGAGCTCCTCCACCACCTTGCACCTCAAAAAAGACTGGGGACGAGCCTCATCCAACCATTATAACCTGGGAGCTACTAGAATTTCAGAAATACAGAATCTCAGGCCTCATTTCAGAGCTACAAAAAATGAATATGCATTTTGCCACACTCTCTAGCTGATTGTGTCTAGTGATATTTCTTTGAATAAAGTATATTTAATTACTATTAATAAAATTGTAAAAAGATTTAACTTAAAATGAAATTCTGAAAATACAGTCTCAAATGTTAATGCTAATATGAAAAACTGGTGTCTTCTCAAAGTAATCTTTCGTTTATCACATTATTTATGTTGTTATTCTTAAATTCTTTTCTTCATTTGTGCCTTTTCCTCATATACACATTTCCATTTCTCTAGGCAAACTCTAAATTAATGATGCATCATATACATAAATAGAATTAAAATTCTTATTGGAACAGCAGCTTCACAGAGATTTAATATTGCTTTAAAATTATGTATGCAAATATGAAATATACATACAAAATTGCTATAGGAAGGCATTTCATACAAGAAACATAAATAACTTTCATATTTCCTAGTAATATTACAATTTCAGAAAATACCTCCTGTGTTTCTTAAGCCATAATTTTTCCATATAGGATAGACTGTCTTCTTTAAGTTCAATATTAAGTGGTTCTCTCCAAATTTTCAGATTAGTCTGTACTTCACATTCTTCCGATGAGTCTGTAAAAATAAACAAAATGTGCATAATTAATATAAGCAAGTTTACAAATTACCATATCTCCTCTCGAGATGTAAAACTCATCATTTTCAAGGCATATATGCTTTAATATTTACCTACATAAACAATAGGTTAAGTATTAAATATTGGTAATTTATTAAGTGACTGGATAGACAGTTTTCTTCAACAATCTCTTGAAATGATGAGATCTTATGATTCAGAGGTTTGTTAAAGCAACTCTTGCTTTTAAATGAAAAGTATAAATACAGTCATTCATTGTACATTGTATAAAGACATAATGTAAAGGTATAATACATATAAAGTATTATAGCCACTGACAATAATATTTATACATTCTGAGAAATAGGAAATATGTAATTCAGAATGACATCTGGAGGAGACAATTGTCTTCATGAATTTATGTCCACATAGTAATTTACTTCCAGATGTTTAAGATATTTCTGAAGCACTACTAAATTAAAATCACTATTCAGAGATATTTAAAACTGACGAAGATATCTGGGAAAGAAAGCAGTGTAAATCCAGGATTACTAGTCTCTCCACCCTCCCACATATCACCTGTCTCCAAGCTGAACATCACAAGGGGAAAGAAATGTAGGAGAATCAAGGGAAATAGTAAAGATGGGAAAAACATTTTTTTATAAACTCCAAAACTAGAAGGTATTCCAGCCTCATATTGCAGACTTTAATAATTAACTTCCAGAAACAGCCACAGGCCAGCAATAGAAACAAATTAAAGCAAAAATAAAGTAAGAAATCCCACTTCTATTCTTTCCGAAGAGTAGAGCAGTGTTGAAGAAAGCAATTGGACAAAGTTTGGAAAAACATCAATCAGAAGCCCTTGAACTGACAGAGCAGAGTTAAGGACATGAGCAAGTCATGAGAGAAAAGAAATGCCTCCACTATGAGTCTCTCTTTTCGTTTTGAAACAAGATTTCTTGACAGGAGAACTAAAAGGAAAAAAAAGAAAAAGAAAAAAGAACTCATTTCTTATTCTGTTTAGACGTTAGAGAAGAGCCACTGTGTTCCAAACATAGAAGGGGGCTGGAGGAGAAAGAAGATAAAGCAGCTGGCCTGTGATCCACTTTTCTCCCTTACCAATGACACATTCCCAAGAAACAAAAATGGGAGGTGACCTGGATTAATTTATTTGTGACTATGTTGATAACTAGACCTAGGGGCAAATAAATTAATAATATTTGCTGGGAGGAGACTCTTTAGCTATATGGGTATTTAAAATGCTAGCCCTTGTTTAGAATTGCTTGTCGTAAACAACCCTATGGATTTATGAGGCATGGCTCACTGGGAAATGCCAAATAAGATATGTAACTTATGTTTTTATTTGCTCCCTTCTTTCATGGTTCACGGGCTACATTTTGAGAATGTGCATAAGAGTCTCCATCCTCAAAATGATGGGATGATAGGTATTTTCCTTAATAGATAATGGGAAAGTCCTAAGGTGAAAGTATGCCTGAAGCATTTCAAGACTGGCCAGAAGTCTAGGGTGGCTGAAACTAAAAAAGCCATGCCAGCAGGAGATTAACAGGAGATGATATCTCTGAGATAACAGACTTCAGGATCACACAGAACTTTCTAGTCCATTGAAAGTACCTGCCTTTCACATAGAAGGAAATTAGACTTTAGAATACTAAAATAAAATCAAGTTAAAAATAAATAACAGCAATAACTAGAAAACTAGAAATTTAAAGCATACTACTATGCTGAATGGTCAAGAAATGTGTAAGATGTTTCATGTCATTTGTAATAAGAGGTACACAAAATCATCTCTCTCAGACAGACAAGCAGATAAGCAAAAAGTTTTAAATCTGACAATATTAAATGTTAGTGGCAATGGAAATCAACCAAAATTCTTTTTTTTTCTTTGTGATAGGTTCTCACATTGTTACTCAGGGAAGAGTGCAGTGGCATGATCATTGTTCACTGTAACTTCGAACTTCTGAGCTCAGGTGATTGTCCACCCTCAGCCTCCCATGCAGCTAGCTAGAATTACAGGTGTACATTATCATGTATGACTTTTCTTTAATCTTTTTGTAGAGATGAGGTCTCACTATGTTGCCCAGGTTGGTCTTGACATTCTGGCCTTCCAGCAGACCCAGTCTCTTCCTCAATTAAGAAATTCCAGAGCTGTGAACTGGCTTGGATCTGGAGACTTCATAAAAATTGAAACCCTAATATGGCAGCCCAAGTCAGGTCTCTGCCCATTAAACAGAAACTTTCCACTACAGGTAAAACAGTAGGCTGCATGACTTTTTCATTCCTAGGTACATCAATTAACATCAGAAATCTCTGTGAATTGAAACACTTACTACTCTTCCTTGACCCTAACTTTGGTAATTTTTCCACCATAATTCTGAAGATTGTGTGCCAACATCTGGCCTCTGTCATTTCCATTCTTTGAAATCAGGATGCTTGGTTCCATTGAAGCATCCCCCTCCACAATCATCTTCAGCCTACAGAGGAAGGCCACAACAAACCCATTTAAGTATTCTGGTGCTTAATGCCTTGGTAATGACAGCTAAGTGGGTTGCACATTATCAATTCCAAAATTCCTATCTCCCAAAGCCTTCCAACTTCTTCCTCCACAAAATGTCAGGAAAATTAAAACATCTCAATCTCATTAACTGTAAAATCAAGTCCAGTTTTCAATTAACCAAACTGGCCAATTGTTAATGTCATTCCTGAAGTGTGTGAGACAAAACGCCAAGATCCAAATCCTGGGCGAGTACATCTATACTAATATACACAATCTCATCTAATCTGATATTTTTATTTCTTAATCTAACACCTTTAAATGTGTTCTTCTACTTGCTTTCCAAACTCATGTGATACATTTGAAAGGAGGCTGCAACTTCTTCAATGCATGCTATTTTCACTTGGTATATTAATCTGTTCTCACGCTGCTAATAAAGACATACCTGAGACTGGGTAATTTATAAAGGAAAGAGGTTTAATTGATTCACAGTTCCACGTGGTTGGGGAGGCCTCATAATCATGGCAGAAGAGGAAGGAAGAGCAAAGGGACTTCTTATATGGTGGTGGGCAAGAGAGAGCTTCTGCAGGGGAACTCTCGTTTATGAAACCATCATATCTTGTAGGACGAATTTACTTTCGTAAGAACAGCACAGGAACGGCCCACTCCCATGATTCAAATACCTAGGACTGGGTCCCTCCCACGACATGTGGAAGTTATGGGAGCTACAATTCAAGATAAAATTTCAGTGGGGACACAGCCAAATCATATCACCCGGTGTGGACACTGGCATTGCACCTCTTCATCCAAATTATGCTAATCATTTGATTGACTTTTTCTAACCTCCACTTAGACTGTAAGTTCCAGATGAGGTTGCTACTGCTTTTGTACATCATTTGCCCCTGCCCCACCACATAGTATGTGCTCAATATTTGCTGACAAAATTATTATTGAGAGCAATGTTGTATACCTCTAATATGTAAAACATTACTTGTGCCCAAATATTGGCAAATAATAAAAACAAAACATAATGACAAAAAAATAATAGCCAATATTTTTTATTTCACAAGTGATGGTAAAAAAGCCAGTTATAATGATAATAATTTATTGTCAACCAAACTGGCTAACATTAAGGAACTAGAAAATATGGGAAAATAGTCATGTCACATGCTGCCAGTGAGAGTATAACCAATGCAGTAATCTTTTGGAGGACAGTTTGACAATATTCATTAAAATTTTATAAAACAAATCACCATTGAGACAACATATCTATATTTAGACTTTTATTTTAAGGTAACAATGTAAATGCACAAATAGCTGAGATGCCTATCATAATAACTTTTATGATACTGGGAATTAGAAATAAAATATTCATTAAAAATGTCTGATTAAGTCATGCCATATAGAATACAAGAGTTACAAATTATTGTGTATATCTCTATTTAGATGGCTAATTGCCCATTACGGAATCTCAGTGAAAATACAAGTTAACTAATAGTATTTACAGTGATACCTTATTGTGTGTGTGTGTGTGTGTGTGTGTGTGTGAGTGTACATAATTATGTTTATTGAAAAATATGTACCAAAATGTTATCATGGATTTTCTCTATATGATGAGATTAGGCTATTTTCATTTTCTTCTTGGTAACTTTTTGTTATAAGTAAGTCTTTTAAAATAAGCATTCATTATTTTTATCATATGGTTATTTCCATTATGGAAAACAAATTTTAAAAGAGTTGGACTTCTGATCTTGTGGCTTTTCAACTCAATACAATATTATTTTAAACACTATGGCTTTCAAAGTAGACAAAGAAGTATTTCTATAGAATACTTAGTACTTTTTAGGGTTGAAAGTAGAAACAAAATGCATGAAGTAGCAATTATAAAGCATATAAAATAACACAGCCAATGAGAAATGAGGTGTATACTAAGATATAAACTACTAAGAAGAGAGCATACAAATAATGTCCTTGAAAATGTCAATTGATGTGTAATAAATAAATGCAGAAAAATACTGGAAGAAAATTTATTTAAAAATACAATTATAATTAGAAGATGCTGTGTGATACTTTGAGATTAGAAATTACACTGTGTAATAAAAGAGTAATAATCAGGAGAGTTTCTCCACTGGAAAAGCATGAAATAAAAACAGTAAAATTGCCAAGTAAGATAAATGATTGAAATTTATCTAACATTTTATATTCAATGAAAAGCAATTGGAAGATACTACAAGATTCTGAGTAATAAAATTAATAAATTGAATACTTTAAGCACTTATGGTTTTCCTTAAGATATACTGAAAAACTTAAAGACACTGTTCAGTCATCTAGACCATCAATGTCTATAGAATGCAGAAGTGAAAATTATAAAAAAAAAAAAATAAAGAACAAAAGCGGTTCACAAAGAAACAAAACCAATGAGAACCCAAATCAATTATCCCCCTGAAGTTCACACTGGTCCTTAAAATCTTATTTTTAGGTCAAATATTCTAAAAAAAATTTCTTCTCTATCTCACAGACTCTCCCATTTTATGCGTTACAATTACCACTCAAAACAACAATAGCTGTCCTGGCAAAAATATTCTACTAGAAGAAGAACTTAAAGAATCCAATTATCCATTCATTTGACAGTCTGAATTTACATAGAAAACAAATGCAAATGCCCCTAGTGCCCAATTGAGTGCCTGTAAATATTAAAACACTCACCAATGATCACACAGTGCAAATTCCTTTGAGGAGTTATAGCACAGTGTTGTCCCAGTGTTTACAGATTTTGAACATCACATTTATATTCACAGAGAATGGTGGCAAATAAACTAAAGTCAGCCTCATTTTAAAACAGTCACGTTATAAAAATAACCATACTGGCTGGGCATGGTAATCCCAGCACTTTGGGAGGCCGAGGCAGGTGGATTACCTGAGGTCAGATGTTCAAGATCACCCTGGCCAACATTGCAAAACCCTGTCTCTACTAAAAATACAAAAATTAGCTGGGCGTGGTGGCACATACCTGGAATCCCAGCCACTCAGAAGGCTGAGGCGGGAGAATCGCTTGAACGTGGGAAGCAAAGGTTGCAGTGAGCCAAGATCATGCTACTGCCCTCCAAAAAAAAAAAGCCATACCTTTTTTGGCATGTAAGTTCTGTTTCTTGTCATCATGATTTCCAGTTCTCCATTGACTTAACACTTCCTGAAAGGACTGTGCAGAAGCTTCTTCATCGAATGACCCTTCACACAACAGACTGTCTCTTGGTTTTGTACATTCTGCTCTTTTTGTTGTTGTAATTTCTACCTAATTAAAAGGATATAAAGGCAAGCATCATTAAATTTTCTGTATCTGCTCACAAAAATTATTTTAATAAAAAAATTTCTGTGTTTTAAAATACAGGTAGGACTAATTATTAGTCATTACAAATCAGACTTTTTAAGATTAGAATGTTTTTAAGTTGTACTTATTTATATGCTTTACTCTGTTCTTTAAAACTCTATTGGCAATTATAAGTGGTCTCTTCAGAAATTATTAAGATGAGAGCCTATAGAACCAATGACTTATCAGTATACTGTTCGCCAGTGTTCTCTCTATAAAGGCCCAATTGCCTTGTATCCACTCTCCCTATGCTTCCAATATCCTACTCCCCGCAACCTTCTCATATCAAAAACAGCAGAGTCTTTTTTTAATGCAAATCTGATCAGAAATTCCCCTGCTCAAAACTCTTTGTTGACTCTCTATGAAACCCCAAATTCCTGCCAGGACCTACACTACCCTATACAATCTTGTACTTTCTTGTCTGTAATTTTACCTCCTTCCATTCTTCTTTCATTCACCCTGCTCCAGCTAGTCTCAAATTCTTGCAGTTCTGAGAACCCATCAAGCACATTTCCTCTTCAGAGCCTTGTACTATCTATACCAAATGCCTGAAATGAGCCTTCTCCATATTTTTACAAAGCCATTCCCTCATTTCATTGACTCAATGAAATGCTCAAATATCACCTACTCAGAAAGTTCTTCACTACCAATTCTAAAACTAATAGGCCCACTTGCCCCCATTTAATAATCCCTTATCTGTTTTATTTTTCTTCCCATTACTTACTCCCATGTGACTTTATTCTACATGTTTACTTATTGCCTGTCTTTCTCCATTAATATATAATGAGATTGGGGATTTTGTCTTTTTCCTTAGTGCCAAGAGCAGTGTCTGGCACAAAGTAGGTGCTCATTAAGAGTTAGTGGAATGAATGAAAAAGTTCATCAATGCATGTGATACATCAATGCATATAATACATTGCATGCTCCTCAGATTAATGGTGATTGTGGAGAGATGAATTCAGTACAAAACATAAATCTAGTCTGAACACACAAGAAAATGAAGGTAGGATGTGGAAACTATGCAGTGAATCAGAACAGTCACATTAGGAAACTCAAGCTAAATAAAACCCACACTAGTGGCTGAATTATCAAATGTAGATTACCTACACTGGTCAAATTGCTAAATATCCATGTGTACCTTTTAAGACATGAGAGTAGAAATCTCTATGTTTGGCCCACAATTGAAAAATAAACAGGCAGTTTGTTAGAGTATAATTCAGAGTGCGTTATTAAAGATATATATAAAAATTTTTAAATATGAGCAAAAAGTATCTGAAGATCTGTCAGACACTAGGCACTATGCTGACTGTTGCCCACAGAAACACAGGTTAATAAGTCCACAACATAAATTGGCACAAATAACAGGTAAAACTCAGCGGAAATGATGACCAAATTGGATTTTGAAAGATAAAATAAGAATTACATAAGCAAAAAGTACCAAGGGCAGCATTCCAGAGAAAGGAAATGATATGTATGCTAGGATATGGAGTCAAAGTGCATTGTGGCATGAAACAATAAGTAGTTTGCATTGAAGTAGCAAAAAGTAAAGAATGAGAAAATATAAAGAGCAGAAAGGCAAGCAGGGGAAGATTTTAAAGGGCTCTGCCTGCTGCACAGAGGAGCTTAAACCCAATGGAAACACAAAACCATTGAAAAGTCCCATACGCCAGTGTGGCAAAGAGAGAGAAATTGGGAAATAGTGTGTTTTGCTGCAAGGAAACCAATTAAAATGTTACAGATATTTGGCCACATTGACCAACAATACAAATGCATGATCCTTTTATCTAGGAATTTCAGGATTTTATCATACTGATATACTTTAATCTGTGCAAAACCATACTTCTCAAAACTGTACTTTATATTTCAGCATATACTGCCAAAAGACTGAAACAGCATAAATGTTGATCAGTGAAAGATAGATTTTAAAAATCTTTTCACATCCAAAAAAATGTAGTATTTATAGCCACTACGTAGAATGAGAAGGTTGTAACATGTACTTATATGGATATAAAAACTACATTGTTAAGTGAAAAAAATCATGTTTGCAGAGGAAACATTTTTGTACAGCAAACAAAAAACAAAAAAAAAGTATATATATACAAAACCAGAAGAGGTGCCTGACTCCTAGAGGGGAAGAGAATGAAATGCACATTCCATTTCTAAACTTTAAAAAAAAAAAAAAAAAAAAAAAACAACTAATTGCAGTATCTAAACAAGCAATAAGGATAGAATAAATGAACAAGCATTCAAGATTTTTAGGCTGGTAGGCTGTATGGGACATGGTAACTATTATGGACTGAATCACATCTCCCTCCACAAATTCATAGGTTGAAACACGAACCCCCAGTGTGACTACATTTGGAGATAGGGCCTATAAGGAGGTAATTGAGCTTAAATTAGATCATGAAGTTGAGGCCTTAATCTAACAGGATTGATAATCTGTTAAGAAGAAGGAGAGAGAAGGGGGCAGTGCCAAGATGGCCAAGAGAAGGCAACACCAGAATGCAGCTCCCAGCAAATGGGATACAGAGGGCTGGAGGACTTCACGATTCCAAACACGGTGCCAGGTTCATTTTGGTGGGACTGATGGGGCACTGAAAATAGGCCAGGGAAGGAGCTGCAGGGGGAGAGCCACACAGGGGGGCAAACCAAGACAGGGCGGGGAGCATCCCCACCTGGAACATGCAGCTGGCTCAGAGGGTCAGGGGACTTAACCCCCTCAGTGCTCTGATTTGGATCCTGTGCTAACCTCATCCCTTCTGCAATGCACGGTCCACAAGAGCCCTGCCAGACTGTGAGGCGCCTCGTGGGTTGTTGATGGAAATCTGAGCTGCAGCTCCCACCAGGAACAGCAAGCTGTCTCACGGACCTGGGCAAAAGTTTGGACTAAGGCAAGGGGGACTGACTGTCCCACAGAAAAAGGTAGAGTTGAAAGCAGGGAAACAGGCCACACCCCACAGAACTCAACTGAAGCCCTCCCTAGAGATCTTGGCAGCAAATATACCAGTTTGACCCCAACCAGGCAGATCGAGCTCCGGGAAGGAGAGATGCCATTGGGAAGGCGGGTCCAATCTCACCTGCAAACAAACTCCAGGGAAGGACCACCCACCCAGCAACCTGACTGAATCCGAGAGTCCAGCAACGCTCTCTCTACAGGCCAAAAAGGATATAGCTCCAACCTCAACAGAAAGGACATCCACTCAGAGACTCCTCTGGAAATCACCAACTTCAAAGATCAAAGGGAGATAAATCCACAAACATGGGGAAAAAAACAGTGCAAAAAGGATGAAACCATCAAAGACCAGAACACCTCTTGTCCTCCCAGGGATCACAACTCCTCACCATCAAGGGAACATTAAAAGACAGAGAATGAATCTGATGAATTAACAGAGGCAGGCTTCAGAAGGTGGGTAATAACAAACTTCTCTGAGTTAAAAGACCATGTTCTAACCCAATGCAAAGAAACTAAGAACCTTGCAAAAAGGTTAGACAAAATGCTAACTAGAATAACCAGCTTAGAGAATAACATAAACAACTTGACGGAGCTTAAAAACACAGCACGAGAATTTCGTGAGGCATACACAAGTTTCAACAGCCAAATCGATCAGGCAGAAGAAAGGATATCAGAGATAGAAGACCAAATCAATGAAATAAAACAAGATGGCAAGATTAGAGAAAAAAGAGTGAAAAAAAAATGAACAAATCCTCCAAGAACTATGGGAGTATGTGAAAAGACCTAATCTATGCTTGATTGTTGTACCTGAATGTGACAGGGAGAACAAATCCAAGTTGGAAAACACTCTTTGAGATATTATCCAAGAGAACTTCCCCAATCTAACAAGGCAGGCCAACATTCAAATCCAGGAAATACAAAGAGTACCACAAAGATATTCCTCAAGAAGAGCATCCCCAAGGCACATAATTGTCAGATTCACCAGGGTTGAACTGAAGGAAAAAAATCCTAAGGGCAGCCAGAGAGAAAGGTCGAGTCACCCACAAAGGAAAGACCATCAGACTCATAGTGGATCTCTCAGCAGAAACTCTACAAGCTAGAAGGGAGTGGGGGCCAATATTCAGCATCCTTAAAGAAAATAACTTTTAACCCAGAATTTCATATCTGGCCAAACTAAGCGTCTGAAATGTAGGAGAAATAAAATCCTTTATGGACAAGCAATTGCTGAGAGAGTTCATTGCTATAAGACCGGCCTTACAAGAGCTACTGAAGGAAGTAATAAACATGGAAAGGAACAACCAGTACCAGCCACTGCAAAAATGTACCAAATGGTAAAGAACAATGACGCAATGAAGAAACCGCATCAACTATCAGACAAAGCAAACAGCCAGTAACAAAATGGGAGGACCAAATTCAAACATAACAATATTAATGTTGAATGTAAATGGCCCAAATGCCCCAATCAAAAGACACAGACTGGCAAACTGGATAAAAAGTCAAGACCCATCAGTGTGCTGTATTCAGGAGACACATCTCACATGCAAAGACTCACATAGACTCAAAATAAAGAGATGGAAGAAGATTTACCAAGCAAATGGAGAGCAAAAAAAAGCAGGGGTAGTAATCCTAGTCTCTGATAAAATGGACTTTAAACCAACAAAGGTCAAAAGAGACAAAGAAGAGCATTACATAATGGTAAAAGGATCACTGCAACAAGAAGAGCTAACGATCCTAAACATATATGCACCCAATACAGGAGCACCCAGATACATAAAGCAAGTTCTTAACAACCTACAAAGAGACTTAGACTCCCACACAATAATAGTGGGAGACTTTAACACTCCACTGACAATATTGGACAGATCAATGAGACAGAAAGTCAACAAGGATATTCAGGACTTGAACGCAGATCTGGACCAAGCAGACCTAATAGACAGTTACAGGACACTCCACCCCAGATCCACAGAATACACATTCTTCTCAGCACCACATTGCACTTACTCCAAAATTGACCACATAATTGGAAGTAAATCACTCCTCAGCAAATGCAAAAGAACGGAAATAATAACAGTCTCTCAGACCACAGCACAATCAAATTAGAACTTAGGATTAAGAAAAGCACTCAGAACTGCACAATCACATGGAAATTGAACAACTGGCTCCTGAATGTCAACTGGATAAACAATGAAATGAAGGCAGAAATAAAGATGTTCTTCGCAACCAACGAGAACGAAGACAAAACATACCAGATCCTATGGGACACATTTAAAGCAGTGTCTAGAGGGAAATTTATAGCAATAAATGCCCACATGAGAAAAAAGGAAAGATCTAAAATCGACACCCTATTGACAAAATTGAAAGAGCTAGAGGAGCAAGATCAAAAAAACTCAAAAGCAAGCAGAAGACAAGAAATAACTAAGATCAGAGTAGAACTAAAGGAGATAAAGACACAAAAAACCCTTCAAAAAAATCAATGAATCCAGGAGCTGGTTTTTTGAAAAGATCAACAAAATAGATTGCTACCTAGACTAATAAAAAAGAAAAGAGACAAGAATCAAATAGATGCAATGAAAAATGATAAAGGGAGATCACCACTGATTCCTCGGAAATACAAACTACCATCAGAGATTACTACAAACAACTACTCTATGCACATAAACCAGTAAATCTGAAGAAATGGATACATTCCTGGACACTTGCACACTCCCAAGACAAGCCAAGAAGAAGCTGAAACCCTGAATAGACCAATAACAAGGTCTGAAGTCGAGGCAGCAATTAATAGCCTACCAACCAAAAAACGTCCAGGTCCAGACAGGTACACAGCTGAATTCTACCAGACATACAAAGAGGAGCTGGTACCATTCCTGTTGAAACTATTCCAAACAATACAAAAAGAGGAAATCCTACCTAACTCATGAGACCAACATCATCCTGATACCAAAACTTGGCAGAGACACAACTAAAAAAGAAAACTACCGGCCAATGTCCATGATGAACACTAATGTGAAAATCTTCAATAAAATACTGGCAAACCAATTCCAACAGCACATCAAAAAGATTATCCACCACAATCAAGTAGGCTTCATCCAAGAGATGCAAGGCTGGTTCAACATATGCAAATCTATAAACATAATCCACCACATAAACAGAACCAAAGACAAAAACCACATGATTATCTCAATAGATGCAGAGAAGACCTTTGACAAAATTCAACAGCCCTTTATGCTAAAAACTCTCAATAAACTAGGCATTGATGGAACATATCTCAAAATAATAAAAGCTATTTATCACAAACCCACAGCCAATATCATCTGAATGGGCAAAAACTAGAAGCATTCCCTTTAAAAACTGGCACTAGACAAGGATGCCCTCTCTCACCACTTCTATTCAATATAATATTGGAAGTTCTAGCCAGAGCAATTAGGCAAGAAAAAGAAATAAAGGGCATTCAATTAGGAAAAGAAGAAGTCAAACTGTCCCTATTTGCAGATGACATGATTGTATATTTAGAAGACCCCATTGTATCAGCCCAAAACCTCCTTAAGCTGATAAGCAACTTCAGCAAAGTCTGAGGATATAATGTGCAGAAATCACAAGCATTCCTATACACCAATAACAGACAAACAGAGAGCCAAATCATGAGAGAACTCCCATTTACAATTGCTGCAAAAAGAATAAAATACCTAGGAATACAACTAACAAAGGATGTAAATGATCTCTTCAAGGAGAACTACAAACCACTGCTCAAGGAAATAAGAGAGGACACAAACAGATGGAAAAACATTCCATGTTCATGGTTTGGAAGAATCAATATTGTGAAAATGGCCACACTGATCAAAGTAATTTATAGATTCAATGCTATCCCCATCAAGCTACCATTGACCTTCTTCACAGAACTGGAGAAAACCACTTTAAACTTCATAGGGAACCAAAAGAGAGCCCACATAGCCAAGACAATCCTAAGCAAAAAGAACAAAGCTGGAAGCATCACGCTACCTGACTTCAAATGACACGACAAGGCTACAGTAATAAAAACAGCATGGTACTGGTACCAAAACAGAGATAGAGACCAATGGAACAGAACAGAGGCTGTAGATGCAACTCCACACATCTACAACCATCTGATCTTTGACAACCTGACAAAAACAAGCAATGGGGAAAGGATTCCCTATTTAATAAATGGTGTTGGGAAAACTGGCTAGCCATATGCAGAAAGCAAAAACTGGATCCCTTCCTTACACCTTATACAAAAATTAACTCCAGATGGATTAAAGATTTAAACGTAAGACCTAACACCATAAAAACCCTAGAAGAAAACCTACACAACACCTTTCAGGACATAGGCATAGGCAAGGACTTAATGACTAAAACACCAAAAGCAATGGCAACAGAAGCCAAAATAGACAAATGGGATCTAATTAAACTTAAGAGCTTCTGGACAGCAAAAGAAACAATCATTAGAGTCATTAGAGTAAACTGGCAACCAACAGAATGGGAAAAAAAATTTGCAATCTACCCATCTGACAAAGGGCTAATATCCAGAATCTACAAAGAACTAAAGCAGATTTACAAGAAACAAACAAACCTATTCAAAAGTGGGTGAAGGATATAAACAGACACTTTTCAAAAGAAGACAAATATGCAGCCAACAAATGTATGAAAAATGCTCATCATCACTGCTCATTAGAGAAATGCAAATCAAAACCACATTGGGATGCCATCTCATGCTAGTCAGAATGGTGATCATTAAAAAATCTGGAGACAACAGATGCTGGAGAGGATGTGGAGAAATAGGAACACTTTTATACACAGTTGGTGGGAGTGTAAATTAGTTCAACCATTATGGAAGACAGTGTGGCAATACCTCAAGGATCTAGAAATAGAAATTCCATTTGACCCAGCAATCTCATTACTGGGTATATATCCAAAGGATTATAAATCGTTCTATTATAAAGACACATGCACACATATGTTCATTGTGGCACTGTTTACAATAGCAAAGACCTGGAACCAACCCAAATCCCCATCAATGATAGACTGGACAAAGAAAATGTGGCACATATACACCACGTCACACTATGAAGCCATAAAAAACAATGAGTTTGTGTCCTTTGTAGAGACACAGATGAACGTAGAAACCATCATTCTCAGCAAACTGACACAAGAACAGAAAACCAAACACCACATGTTTTCACTCACAGGCAAGTGATGAACAATGAGAACACTTGGGCAGAGAGAAGGGAACAATACTCACAGGGCTAGGTGTGGGGTGAAGAGGAGCGGAGGGGAGGGACAGCAGGGAGAGTGGAGAGGATGGGGAGGGATAACACTGGGAGAAATGCCTGAAGCGGGCAACGGGAGGTGAGGGGATGGAGACAGCAAATCACCATGGCACGCATGTACCTATGCAACAATCCTGCAGGATGCAAGATGTGCAAATGTACCCCAGAGCCCAAATACAATAGAAAAAAAGAAGAAGAGGGAGAGAGCCGGACGTGGTGGTGCACAATGTGGTCCCAGCTACACAGGAGGCTGAGGTGGGACTGATGCTTGAGCATGGGAGGACGAGGTTGCAAAGAGCTGAGTTCCCGCCATTGCACACTAGCCTGTGCAATGCAGCAACACTGTCTCAAATAAATAAATAAGAGGAAGAGGCATCGTATATCTCTTCTCTCTCTCTCTCTCTCTCTCTCTCTCTTTCTCTCTCTCAACATGTGCATACAGAAGAAACGCCATATAAGAACACAGCAAGAAGGCAGCCATTTGCAAGCCAGGAAGTAAAGCCTCAACAGAAACTAATATTGCCAGCACCTTGATCTGGGAGTTCTAGACTACGGAATTGTGGAAATACATTTCTGCTGTTTATACCACTCAGTTGGTGGCATTTTGTTATGGCAGCCTGAGCAGACTAATACAGTAACCAATTGGATATGCAGAGGAGGAAGTGAAAACCCTACAAAAAATAACTACCTTTGTTGGCTTGGAAAGCTAGATAGGGTGCTGCCAAGAATAACATTTATAGGTTTTGGAAGAGAGGGGATAAATTTAGTTTGGAGATAGAGTCTTAGGAGTATTTGTGAGAAGGCACTTATTGGTAACCAGTAAGCAATATGTCAGTGTGTCTATGTATATATGCTATGCTAATGAACAACCACAAAAAAATTCTGTGGCTTAATACAAAATGGTTTCAATATGCAGTAACTTCAGCAGCTCTCCAGGGAAGCTTCCTTCCAAGCAATGAATCAGAGATGTCAGATAATTGCATCTTGGAGTTATGCCATTGGAATACCTGGCTTCCACATAGCTGTGGCAGGGTAGAAAAAGCTGGAGGGTTGTACATTAGATCTTAAACATTTCAGCTCAAAACTGTCATATATCACTTCCACTCAGAGCCCAACATGTCCTTACCCAATTCTAAAAGAAATTTGAAGGCGCATGTAGAAATTCAGTGTTGTACATTCATTACACTCCATGCACGTGATATCCCTATAAGATGATATGCTTTGATATTCCCACTTTCCAAAGGAGAAAATGGAAGATCAAAAAAGCTAAGTACCTTGCCTAGTGTTACAATGCTATAAGAAAAACAGCATCATTATTTCAAGCCCAGGCTTCAGCTTCTAAAATGTAAGCTCTTTCATGAACTATATCTCTTTTCAAGGATATGCCATTGGCTTTGATACATTAAAAAGCCCATAAGAGAGGCATCAGGCATTGGTGCCATTTGGTTCTTCTAGCTATTAAATAAAAAATCAGACTCCCGAGCCCTAACTCAGATCTAAATATTAAAAAAAAATCCAAATTTGGTGACAGACCCAGGAATGCACATTTTTAACAATTTCCTGTTCTTACAATTTGGGAAACACTGCTCTTCAGCACAGAGGAATACTAAGTCTATGAAGGGATCATCTCTGTATTGTGTACTCTGTCATCTATAGCAGTGACTCCCAAACAAGAACACTCACCAGAATCACTGAGGAGTTGTTAAACACACACACCCCCCCCACACACGTCTGAACCCCACCCATGGAGATGCTGAACTCAATCATGTGTATGTCTTTAATGTTTCTACAGTTGATCTTAGCCAAAAGGCCAAGAAGCGATAATGTTTCTACAGCTGATTTTAGTATACACTCCTAGATGAAATCATTGGATTAATGGTTTTTAAGTTAAGACAACAAGGCAGACAATGTATATAGCATGCATAGTTACCTATGAAGACAAGGAGAAACATATATTGTAAGGATGAATAGCACAGAGGAGGATACTTTATCACTTTCTTTTTTATTATTATTATACTTTACATTCTGGGGTACATGTGCAGATCTTGCAGGATTGTTACATAGGTATACACATGCCATGGTAGTTTGCTGCCTCCATCCCCCCAACACCTACTTTAGGTATTTCTCCCAATGTTATCCCTCTCCTAACTCCCTACCCACCAACAGACCCCAGTATGTGATGTTCCCCTCTCTGTGTCCATGTGTTCTCATTGTTCAACACCCACCTATGAGCAAGAACATGTGGTGTTTGGTTTTCTGTTCTTGTGTCAGTTTGCTGAGAATGATGGTTTCCAGATTCATCCATGTCTTTGTAAAGGACATGAACTCATCCTTTTTTATGGCTGCATAGTATTCCATGGTGTATATGTGCCACATTTTCTTTATCCAGGCTATCATTGATGGTCATTTGGGTTGGTTCCAGGTATTTGCTATCATAAACAGTGCTGCAATGAACATACGTGTGCATGTGTGTTTATAATAGAACGATTTATAATCCTTTGGATACATACCCAGTAATGGGATTGCTGAGTCAAATGGTATTTCTATTTCTAGATCCTTGAGGAATCTCCACACTGTCTTCTTCCACAGTGGTTGAACTAATTTACACTCCCACCAAAATGTAAAAGCGTTCCTATTTCTGTACATCCTTTCAAGCGTCTGTTGTCTCCAGATTTTTGAATGATCACCATTCTAACTGGTGTGAGATGGTATCTCAATGTGGTTTTAATTTGCATTGTTCTAATAATCAGTGATGATGAGCATTTTTTCATAAGTTTGTTGGCCGCATAAATGTCTTCTTTTGAAAAGTATCTGTTCATATCCTTTGCTCGCTTTTTGATGGGGTTGTTAGTTTTTTTCTTGTAAGTTTGTTTTTGGGGAAAGGATTCCCTGTTTAATAAATGGTGTTGGGAAAACTGGCTAGCCATGTGCAGAAAGCTGAAACTGGACCTCTTCCTTTCACCCCACACAAATATTAACTCCAGATGGATTAAAGACTTAAACATAAGACCTAACACCATAAAAACCCTAGAAGAAAACCCAGGCAAAATCATTCAGGACATAGGCATAGGCAAGGACTTCATGACTAAAACACCAAGAGCATCGGCAACAAAAGCCAAAATAGACAAATGGGACCTAATCAAACTCCACAGCTTCTGCATAGCAAAAGAAAGAGTCATCAGAGTGAATCAGCAATCAACAGAATGGGAAAAAATTTTTGCAATCTACCCATCTGACAAAGGGCTAATACCAGAATCTATGAAGAACTAAAACAGATTTACAAGAAAAAAACAAACCCATTCAAAAGTGGGCAAAGGATATGAACAGACACTTTACAAAAGAAGACATATGTAAGGCCAACAAACTTATGAAAAAATGCTCATCATCACTGGTCATTAGAGAAATGCAAATCAAAACTACATTGAGATACCATCTCACACCAGTTAGAATGGCAATCATTAAAAAATCAGGAGACAACAGATGCTGGAGAGGATGTAGAGAAATAGTTTTACACTGTTTTTGGGAGTGTGAATTAGTTCAACCATTGTGGAAGACAGTGTGACGATTCCTCGAGGACCTAGAAATAGAAATTCCATTTGACCCAGCAATCCCATTACTGGGTATATATCCAAAGGATTATAAAGTGTTCTACTATAAGGACACATGCACACGAATGTTCATTGTGGCACTGTTTACAATAGCAAAGACTTGGAACAAACCCAAATGCCCATCGATGATAGACTAGACTGGACACGGAAAACATGGCCTATATATACCATGGAATACTATGCAGCCATAAAAAACAATGAGTTCATGTCCTTTGTAGGGACATGGATGAACCTGGAAACCATCGTTCTCAGCAAACTGACACAAGAACAGAAAATCAACACTGCATATTCTCACTCATAGGCAGGTGTTGAACAATGAGAACACATGGACATAGGGAGGGGAGGATCACACACTGGGGTCTGTGGGTTGGGGGGCAACAGAGGAGGGACAGCAGGGGATGGGGAGTTGAGGAGGGATAACATAGGGAGAAATGCCAGATATAAGTGATGGGGAAGAAGGCAGTAAACCATACTGCCATATGTGTACCAATGCAACAATCTTACATGTTCTTCACATGTACCCCAAAACTAAAAATTCAATAAAGTAAAATAAAAAGAAAAACAAAGAATTCCCTTAAGTACAAAACAATATGAAGCCATCTTGTCCCTGTCTGTAGACCTTCAGATAGCACTCTCTGATTATGTGAGCCATATGAAACATGCCCTGCTTACTGACAAACTATTCCAGTTCTTATCTCATACTCCTGTAGTCATACCTACAAAGGTAGCCCAATCCGTCATACCTAACGGTTTAACATTTTTTACTGATAGCTTTGGTAAAAATGGAAAAGCAGCTATTTGGTGGGAACCACATAACTCCCCTACTCAACCTAGATTTGCTAGCACTGAGAGAGCTGAGGTTGGAGCCCTAATATTAGCCCTGGAAACCTTTTCCACTCAGCCCATCAATATTGTTAGTGACTCTACTTATTCTGTTTATTTACTGCAGAACCTTGAGACGGCCCTCATTAAGTCTACTCTAAAGCCCACCCTGTTTGCACTTTTTCTTCAACTTCAGCAATTGCTAGATCAATGAACACATCCTATTTTTGTCATCCATATTTGAGCCCACAGCTCACTGCCTGGCCCACTGGCTTATGGCAGTGATCAGGCAGATCCGCAAGTTATGACATCACTGCTTGACCAAACCATTCAATCACATCAATTTTTCCACCAAAATTGGAGAAATTTAACAATTTCAACTTATCCAAAAACTAGCTAAACAAATTATTTTACAGTGCTCAGACTGCCAGCTTACAGGCACATCCTGTCCTTCAGATGTTAACCCTAGTGGTCTACAACCTAATCAGTTAAGGCAAACAGATGTTAATCAGGTCCCTGAATTTGGAAAAGTAAGATATGTACATTTATCTGTTGATACCTATTCCCAGCTAATTAGTGCTCATGCTCTTCCTGGAGAGTTTGTTTGCCCGATATGTCATTAAACATCTACTCTTAACTTTTGCATTCATGGGGTGGCCCACAAAAATTAAAACTGATAATGGTACAGCTTACACAAACTCACAATTTCAACAATTTTGTCACACATGGAACATCCAACATTCCATGGATATCCTGTACAACCCCCAGGAATAGGCCATGGTAGAACGGGCCCACTCCACCCTTAAAAATATGCTCAGAAAACCAAAAAGGGGGAATATGATTAAGGACCCTGGAACACTATTAGCACAAGCCTTATTTACCCTTAATTAATTTTTTAAAATTTAGATGATAAATTTCAATCAGCTATAGAAAAGCACTTTGCAAAAATCAGTCAAGATATAAAACCTTCAGTTTTATGAAAAGATGTAAATAGTAATATATGGTGTGGTCCAAATGATTTGCTAACATGGGGAAGAGAATATGCTTGTGTTCACACCCCTTCAGGTCCTCTTTGGATTCCAGCGTGATGCATCAAACCACACCATGGCAAGGCTAGGACGCAACCTGGTACCAGAAATGAATGAAATGACCCTGCAGGACCTGCAGCCCCGGACGATGCGGCTTCCTCAGACAACACAGGGCCCAGACATTATGCTGATGACAACTTGGGAGGCTGAGCGAATCCTGCTCTGGACATAGACACTATTCACTCCAGATAATTTGTTCGTTTTTTATTCTCTCACTTTGCCCGCTACCTGCACCTGCTACTCTCTATTGGGCCCATATTTTTGATCCGCCTTTCTTCCGCCCTGTTACTTGGGCCAGCACCCCCTTCACAGCCTCTAACAATGCTAGGCTAAGAGGGACTGACATACTCCTGGTAGAGTCTCTCATTAATGGCACACATTGGACTGAGGTGCCAGGTAATACTACATATCATTCCACTATCCTCCCACTGTGTGTAAGTTATGAAAATTCTAACCCTTACTGTGTACCTGCCTAAACACAATTATGGCTACATCATGGCAAATGAAATGCCTTCGCATTCTTGGTCGCAGGTAGCCTCAAAGTGAGCAACACAACCACTGCCACTTTCCCCGACATTCCTCCCTATGATAAAGAAACAAGCCTGGAAAGTAATGGATTCCACTTTAGCTAGGAAGTTTGTCCTGGGGGATAAGCCCATAGCCTCCAGTTAGGAAATTATAACATCATAGACTGGAGCCCCCACGGCCATTTGCAGGCTAACCATACTGATGTCTATGTCCATTGTGGCATCAATCAGTTTTGTAGGCACATCTCGTTCCCCTGTGATTTGGGCTGATGGAGGAATGGGATATCCCAGACCCCAATTAGAGTCCTTCCCACCCCAAGACACTTTATGATGCCTGGGACATCCTAGCACCACCCTTAAAACCTGGCATGGGAAATATCAAAATTCCAGTAACAATTATACTATGACCTTTATTCATAATCAGAGAGATCAGTGCTTTATTTGCGCTACCTATCCATATGTTTTCTTTAGGGAATCAACACTTCCATAACACCCCAAAAACTCCAAGTTTGTGACCTAAATGCAAGGACAGGCTTGATTCACCTCAAGTATGACTAATTACAATATATCTAATTTAAATATTACTAGTGTCAAGGTATTAAGGAAACAATCTAAGGCAGTCCTACCAGTCAATTTGACACACGACTGGCAAGGTTCCTCTGCTCTTGCCACCTTAGAATGTGCCCTGTCCCAGGTCAGACACAAAAAATTCATAGGTACATTTTAGCCTTTGTAGTCTCTGCCATAGTCATCCTAGCTACAGCTAGTGTTGCTGTTGCATCTGTTACTGAAGCAGTATAAACAGCTACCTTTGTGGACAGCTTGGCCAGAAATGTGTCTAATGAACTTCTCCTGCAGCAGTGTATAGATACAAAAATTCTTACATGCCTGCAAGCCCTCAAGGCTGCCATAGAGTATGTAGGAGAATGACAAGAGGCACTGGCATTCCAGCAACAATTCAACTGCAACTGGGAGCATAAGCATATTTGTGTCACCTCTCTATCATGAAATCAACCAATGCATCATTGGGATGAGGTGATACAACACCTCTGGGGAACTTTACATAATAAGTTAACAGCTGACGTAAAGCAGCTTGAAACTAAAATTCAAGAATCCCTAAATGCCATAAATCTTCACGTCCAACAAACAGCCATACGGAAGGATGGCAAGAACATCTCTCCTGGATAGACCCTCACTCCTGTGAGGCACTCCTTGACTGGAAAAGAATATTACTGATTACACTCATGTTTGTCTCATGTTATCTACTACTAATTCTGGGATGCAAAGCCAAAAAATGAGGTGTAAACATTACGCCTGACAAACTTGTTGCTGCATACATCTATACTCTTCAATCAACAAAACCTGATGCAAGAAATAGAAAAGGGGGAGATGTAGGAGATTGGTCAGGGTGGTGGGCGATAGGGAAAGATGCAAACCTTGAAAAGTTTTGCAAAGCTTCATGGGAGAATAAGCTGAAGGCGGCTGTTCTCTTATCCTGAGGCAAAGGGCAAGGAGTAGGTACAACGGAATGCAGGGGCATTTATCTAAATAGGCTTGTTTACTTCTGTTGTCAGGAAACTGACTTTTTATCATCTGAACACGAGACTGCTCCCTGGAAGGGGGAGATGACAATGTTAATTACCTACAGATTGCGTTGGCTCCAGGCTTTTGGCAATATATCTGTACTAAACAAAAACTAGCAGCTCCAGCTTATCGAAACTGCTCACTCTGCCTGCAGTCACCTAGTGGCTCTTACACTGCATACCTGTGTCTGAGTACTCCTTTCACATGTCGCTCGGCCAGGGTCTGCAAGACAGATCTGACATAATAGACAAACCCACAGCCAATATCATACTGAATGGGCAAAAATTGGAAGCATTCCCTTTGAAATCTGGCACAAGACAAGGATGCCCTCTCTCATCACTCCTATTCAATGTAGCAGTAGAAGTTCTGGCCAGGACAATTAGGCAAGAGAAAACATAAAGGGTATCCAAATAAGTAAAGAGGAAGTCAAACTGTCTCTTTTGCAGATGATATGATTGTATATTTAGGAGACCCCGCATCTCAACCCAAAATCTCTTCAAGCTGATAAACAAGTTCAGCAAAGTCTCAGGATACAAAATCAATGTATATTCATAAACACCAAAAACAAACAGAGCCAAATCATGAGTGAACTTTTATCCACAATTGCTATAAAGAGAAGAAAATACCTAGCAATACAACTTACAAGGGATGTGAAGGACCTCTTCAAGGAGAACTACAAACCACTGCTCAAGGAAATAAGAGAGGACACAAACAGATGATGGAAAAATTTTCCATGCTCTTGGTTATAAGAATCAATATCATGAAAATGGCCATACTGCCCAAAGTAATCTATAGATTCAATGCCATCCCTATCAAGCTACCAATGACTTTCTTCACAGAATTGGAAAAAAACACCTTAAATTTCATATGGAACCAAAAGAGAGCTCACATAGCCAAGACAATTCTAAGCAAAAAAAAAAAAAAAAAAAAAAAAAAAGCTGGAGGCATCATGCTACCTGACTTCAAACTATACTACAAGGCTACAGTAACCAAAACAGCACGGTACTGGTATCAAAACAGATATATAGACAAATGGAACAGAACAGAGGCCTCACAAATAATGTCACACACCTACAATCATCTGATCTTTGACAAACCTGACAAAAATAAGCAATGAGAAAAGCATTCCCTTTTTAATAAGTGGTGTTGAGAACTGTTTAGCCATATGCAGAAAGCTGAAATTGTATCCCTTCTTTATACCTTATAAAAAAATTAACTCAAGATGGATTAAAGATTTAAATGTAATACCTAAAACCACAAAAACCCTAGAAGTAAACCTAGGCAATACTATTAAGTACGTAGGCATGGGCAAAGACTTCATGACTAAAACACCAAAAGCAATGGCAACAAAAGCCAAAATAGACAAATGGGATCTAATTAAACTTAAGGGCTTCTGCACAGCAAAATAAACTATCATCAGAGTGAACAGGCAACCTAAAGAATGTGAGAAAATCTTTGCAATCTATCCATCTGACAAAGGGCTAATATCCAGAGTCTACAAAGAACTTATACAAATTTACAAGAAAAATATAACCCCATCAAAAAGTGGGTGAAAGATATGAACACATATTTCTCAAAAGAAGACATTTATTCAGCCAATAAACATATGAAAAAAGAAGCTCATCTCATCACTGGTCATTAGAGAAATGCAAATCAAAACCACAATGAGATACCATATCATGCCAGTTAGTATGGTGATCATTAAAAAGTCAGGAAACAACAGATGCTGGAGAGAATGTGGAGAAATAGGAGCACTTTTACACTGTTGGTGGGAGTGTAAATTAGTTCAACCATGTGGAAGGCAGTGTGGCAATTCCTCAAGGATCTAGAACCAGAAATACCATTTGACTCAGTATTTCCATTACTGGTATATACCCAATGGATTACAAATCATTCTGTTGTAATGACACATGCACATGTATGTTTCTTGCAGCACTGTTCACAATAGCAAAGATTTGGAACCAGCCCAAATGCCCATCAATGATACACTGGATCAAGAAAATGTGGCACACAAACACCACGGACTATTATGCGGCCATAAAAAAGGATGAGTTCATGTCCTTTGCAAGGACATGGATTAAGCAGGAAACCATCATTTTCAGCAAACTAACACAGAAAGAGAAAACCAAACACCACATATTCTCACTCGTAAGTGGGAGTTGAATAATGAGAACACATGGACACAGGGAGGGAAACATCACACACCGAGGCATGTCAGGGGATGGAGGGATGAGGAGGGATAACATTAGGAGAAATACCTAATGTAGATGACGGGTTGATGGGTTCAACAAACCACCATGGCACGTGTATACCTCTTTAACAAACCTGCACATTCTGCACATGTATCCCAGAACTTAATGTATAATAAATAAATGAATTAAATACAATAAATGTAATTCAAAAAATTCTTATAAAAAAGATTTCAAATAAATATGAGTTGTCTCTACGTTTTAGAATAACTCATAATTAAAGCCGTTTTAAGTTTTACTTTGTGTTCATGTGTGAATATGTATTTGATAGGTTTAAAAATCGTTATATAATCAGTGATGTAGTTTTTTCATTACTCTTGATAACATTCTAAGTTATCTTCATTGACATTTTTACATTTGTTAGAAAACACTAGTTTTATTCTATTTTTCTACACTTTATGATGACTTCACTTTTTTCCTTCATTGATGTTAACATGAGCTGGTCTATTTTGTCAGTTTGCTCAAAAACAATCTATTGGTTTTGTTGATTATTCCTTATTTTCTATCTCATTGAATTTATACTTATCCATGTTGGTTGCATTCTATTTCCTATTTCCCTTTTTTTTATTTGCAAATATTCTTTTCAGAATTCAGAACTTTCCCCTTACTTTAGTCCTCAGCCTTAAGTGGCATCCAAGTAAATTTTAAAATTATTTATCTGTTTATTTATTTTTGAGATGGAATTTCACTCTTGTTGCCTAGGCTGGAGTGCTGTGGCTCAATCTCATCTCACTGCAGCCTTTACTTCCTGGGTTCCAGTGATTCTCCTGTCTCAGCCTCCCAAGTAGCTGGGATTAGAGAAACCTGACACCATGCCTTTTTAGTAGAGTCAGGGTTTTACCATGTTGTCCAGGCTGGTCTCAAAGTCCTGGCCTCAGGTGATCCACCTGCCTTGGCCTCCCAAAGTGCTGGAATTATAGGCGTGAGCTACCACACCTGGCCAAATTTGTTTATTTTTAAGGGAATTTTTTTTAATCTTATGCTTTTGCTTAAGATAGAGTATACGAGTGGTAGCACTCACCATCACATGATCTTGTGTCTAACATCTGCTCTGGGCACATATGCTGATTCTCTAGTTCTTGTATGATCACCGCTCTGGATCGGACCTGTATTCCACCAAAGCCTAGATCCTCACCATTCACACAGGTCAGCTGACACAGGCTCCAGGAAGACCAGTCCTTCAAATAACAGTCACCTGGAAAACACGGGTTTGTAATTTACACTCATATCCGCAGAGAAAATCCAGGCAGATATTCATTTTAATTCCAACCCCACTGGGCAATGTTTTTAGGTATGCCCAGTCATACATAATGTTTATAAGATTTAAATAAGCATTTAATATTTGTAAATTTGTATGTATTTGTATAACTGTGTGTAGATACTGCTATTTTCTGTATAGCTATTACTGGTTTATATGTTGCTTAACAGACCAGTAGCTCAATAGACTGTGGCAGACAGAAGCTCGTCTACTGTAATTCATCCCTTCTTATGATACAACAAACATTTGATCCAAACCTACTGCCACTCTTGTCATGATCATAGTAAAGTGGTTTATTACACGTGAGGTACACACAAAGCCTAAATATAAACAGAATCTGTCTTCTAGGTATTCACAATTCTCAAAAAGTTTGGAGTCCAAGACTGACAAAGCTGGTTTTATGTTTCATTTCTTTTTCTTCCCAGAGGAGTGGTGGTGAGAGAGGCAATTAAGCAGCTGCAGTACTGGAAATAATGTTATTTACTTTGATCTACATCTTGAAACCACTTCTCTTTAAAATATTAAGTTAAATAAACATGTAAAATGATCACGTATCATAGATGCACAGATAGCTGAATTTTGACAATCTGATTATGTAACATGTGATCAACACCCAAATCAAGGAACAAAACATTCCCAGGATCTCAGAACCCTCCCTCATGTGATATGTGAAATCACACCATTTGTACTTTTTTTGTGTCTGCCTTCTCTCATTTATGTGAGATCCATCATACATTTATAAAGTTCTAATTTGTTCATTCTTACTACTGTACTTTATTCCATTGTGTGAATATATCAGAGTTTAGATACCCATTCTACCATTGATGGGCATGTGGGGAGTTGTAAATTTTTCCTATTATTACCGTGACCATTTTAGTACAAGCTTTTGGATGAACTTATATATGCATTTCTGTTGGGTATGTAACTAGGAGTTCATTGTTCATCCATGCTTCCAACATCTAAGAACAGAAAAGATTTTATGAAATATGCCCTTTCCATTAACCCATTCATTTTTCAGAATGACTACTTAGTAATGCTCTTCAGAGTATACAGTTAATTATGATAGACACAAATTCACAAAGGTTTCTTATCACTTATTTATTCTAGCCATGTCATATGAATAATTCATATTGCCTTATATTATGCTGAAGGTGACTGATATTAGCACAAAGTTGCCTGGGAGATGTGATTAATGGAAAAACTTCTCGTGTCATGCCTAAGAAGTCCTGGTAAGACATGAATTATTGACTAAAAGATACATACATAATAGTAAAATGGAGTGATTTTTGTAGACCTTTATTAAAGAATGTAATTGGTACTCCTGAAGTACAGAAGGTTCTAGTAAATTTTAGAAATGCAAAGGAAAAAGCAACTAGAAAGAATTTCTAAGTAGTCTGAGAAAGTTTTAGAAACACTTTTATTTCCTAGGAAATGTCACTTTGGGGTTATGCAGTTTTTAATGATACAGGAAAACTGCTAAAGTTTAAAAAATTCATATCAATATGAAAGTAATATAATTTTACCTCAGTGATTGAAAACTATATGGAAAGAAAACATATCTTTTTACCAACAGGCTTTATCTCTGCGGCAGTCCACATTTAACATCATTTATTTTGCAACAAAACTTAATAAATCTTTTAATGATATTCTTTGAGTTGTGTAATTATCTCCCCAAAGTAATATATGTCGGGCTTCAAAGATTTAATAACAGCAAATGGGAGTGAGATACTTTCTTGTTCTAAACACACTTTTCTATTTTGACCATGTAAACCATTGTAATAACAGTAAAATTGCCCTATGCCTGCCAAAGATATGACAATTAAACACATGAAATGTATTTCCTAATTCAGTATTCGAGTCTTTAAGGCTTATTAGTACACATATTGCTAGCTTTCAAAACCCATCATTAGAGAAAACTAGCAAGAGAGGAACTGAAATGAATAGATTGTAATTTATAAGAGAAGAGTGGCTTCCTCCTATATTTGCAATTACTTTAATTAAAACAAACAGTGTGTTTGTCCTGTTCTATATTATCATGGGATCCTGTAATTTTCCTTCACGTCATTTATCACAGATTATAATCTTGTTATGTCACTATTAGATTAGCAATTGTTTCTTCCTTTAGAAAGTAAGCTGTACAAGGACAGGGTCTGTTGGTCTTCACTGTATCTCTGGCCTCAAGTCCATGGCCTGACCTGTAATTACATTTGATAAATAACAGTCGAATGAGTGAGTAATTCTCCTGCAGGAAGTATAATGAAACCACATGGGGAGTGTCCATAGTAAGGAGTACACCACTGTCTGACAAGGACAGCAGTTCTGCTCAATGGTGTGGATGTCACCACAATCCTATTATTGGTGCTGGAGATTTGGTTTTGCAACAGGTAGGTCTTACAACTTTTTTTTTTCTTTTTTTCTTTTTTTTTTGAGACAGAGTCTCTGTTGTCAGGTGCCAGGCTGGAGTGCAGTGGCACGATCTCGGCTTACTGCAACCTCTGCCTCCCGGGTTCAAGCAATTCTCTTGCCCCAGCCTCCCAAGTAGCTGGGACTACAGGCGCACACCACCACACCCAGCTAATTTTTGTATTTTTAGTAGAGATGTGGTTTCACCACGTTGGCCAGGATGGTCTCGATCTCCTGACCTCGTGATCCCCCCGCCTAGGCCTCCGAAAGTGTTGGGATTACAGGCGTGAGCCACCGCGCCCAGCCAGCCTTACAACTTTTAGCCTTGGTCACTTTTTGTTGCTTCTATAGTCGTTCAGTACATCAAGGTCCAAAGGTTTAGTCCTTGACCCTGCCTGGAGGTGTCACTGGCTGCCACAGCCTCAGGCTGGGTCTGCAGTGAAGCAAAGTGATTTTATTAAATTGAATTGTGTGTGAGATCTTAAATGATATCAGACCAGTTTCAGCGGCAGGAAATGAAAGAAAGGAATTGATGAATCTGCAAAAGGTTACTATTGGCAGGTGTGGGAATGTCTCAACAGCAACACTTTGCCTGGCTTTAGGAAGTCATGATTTCTTTTTCTTTTCTTTATTCTTTTTTTTTTTTTTTTTTTTTTTTTAGAGGGAGTCTAACTCTGTCGCTCGGGCTGGAGTGCAGTGGGGTGATCTTGGCTCACTGCAATCTCTGCCTCCTGGGTTCAAGTGATTGTCCTACCTCAGCCTCCCAAATAGTTGGGCTTACAGGCCCCTGCCACTATGCCCAGCTAATTTTTAGTAGAGATGGGGTTTCACCATGTTGGCTAGGCTGGTCTTGAACTACTGACCTTCTGATTCACCTGCCTCAGCCTCCCAAAGTCCTGGGATTACAGGTGTGAGCCACTGTGCCCGGCTGAAAGTCAAATTTTCTTTTCTTTTACTTTTTTTTATATTTTATTTTTTATTGTGATAAGACCATTGAATATGATCTACCCAATTAACACATTTTTAAGTATACAATACAGTATTGTCAACTACAGGCACTATGTCTTACAACTGATCTCTAGAACTTACCTTACGTAGCTGAAACTTTATACTCACTGAGAAGAAGTTGCTTTGCAGATTTTTGGTTGTTAAAAACAATCTATTTCTTGACATGAAGGAGATGAAGATATCCGTGTGTGCAAAGACCTATACAGTAGTTGGATGTTCTCAGAGACTAGGGGGCTTATCCTCAAAATAACCCCTATCAGAGCTTATTTAACTGCTCTGTTCAATTTTATTCAGTTAAACGATACCCTACCATTTTTATCATCTCAAATGACTTTTTTTTTTAAACTAAGGAATAAGTAACTCAATGAGTGAATGAATAAGTAACCCATGTTGTCAGTTTTTCCAGCTTTTAGGGACTCAATCCCATTTATAAATTTTTGTTAATATATGTTAGTCACTTTAAAAATTTTCTTAAATCACATCCTTTTATCTGGAAGATATGTTTTATGCTCCATTATTTTTTTTGCCAAATCCTTAATTTTTTGAAGTCTTATTCACAAAAAATAGTTTAAAAGAGATACAATTTTTACATCATAATTATAAGCAAATTGGGAGAATATAAATTTTTTTATTTGGGGATAAAATACAGGTAATTCATTTTCAGTCTGCTCATTTCCAGTCCACTAATAAATTGTTGCCCCTATATCTTTTTCAAGGATGGGTTTTCTGGCATATTTGGACATTAAATTTCCCCTACAATTCTCTGCATCAAGCCCAAAGTCATAACTATTAGCTTATCACTGTTTGCCATTTTTCCTATACTGTTTGATACACAACGTTTTCTTCCTACCTTTGCCGCATGCACCCATTGTGTCTAACATTGAATCAGAACAGTATCTTTCAGAAGTTTCCTCCATACTGCTATTTTGTCTTCTAGCTGTAGATAATCTCTTTTTTTCTCACTGAAGACTTTACTAATTATTGTTCTATATTTTATGTTTTAACTACATTTATCTAGGTGTGAGTTTGTTGCGGATTCTACCCTGAACCCAGTTTAAGCTCTTATTGTGAGGACTTAATCTGTTTTTGGCCATTATGTGTTTAAACACTGGTCTCTCTTTATTCTCTTCTGGAAATCCCAAATAGGTTATGTTTTATCCTTATTTTCTCAACTTTTATTTCATTTCTTTCCTGTGGAGCATGGGCTTAAGGCCTTAATCACCATCTCTTGCAGATGTTAAAACTCCAGAGGGTGTTGAGAGAGGCCACATGGGAGGTCTGGACTTCACCCCTACCTGACAGTAATGAGGCAGCGCTCCTTTCCCCACGGGCATAGTGTTCAGCTGTTGGCATAGGTATTACTGAATAGTAAGACTCTTGACATCCTGTAACTTATACTTTATATGCAACACTTTATGGGCCTTGTCCTAGGAAAAAATAATCAGAATATGAATTCTCTTTTGCTGTTGTTACCTGGGCAAGGCTGGGTGCAGGTTTCCTCCAGAACCATGTTTTTATTACCGTCTATAATGAGTTCAATGTCAGCACAGAATTCCTCATCCACCACTTTGCTGAAATCATCTGCTGACCCATCACTTACTACACAAGAAATGTTCCTTGTTCTGGTCCCTTCTCCACACTGGGCCTCCTGGAATGGAGGAAGAAATAACTAATTAGAAAAAGAGAAATACTTCATTAGAGAGCTCATCACTTAGTCATCTCTGCACCATTGACTTTGATTTATGAAGATTTAGAGAAGCATTTGAAACCCTAAGGAAGAAGCCCTATAGGGCACTAGCAATAAAGCATACTTTGAACAATTTATTTCTTTTCTAGCTAAAGGCAGGAAAATAAATTTTTATTAAAATGAATGAGTCTCCAAAGGATTTTAAAAATACAGGGCAGGGAGTGTTTGTTATCAAAATTAATTAATTGGTTATAAAATGGCAAGGCACATAAAAATTTTAAGAAGCTTGTCATTTGTAAGCTCTGAAAAATATTTCTGAAACCAAGTCTCTGCAGATAAATGGTACACACTTCCTTACAACTTCTTGAGAATTTATACCTGCACTTGGCATGGAGACCACTGGCCATATTGCCACCGGTAACAAGGCTTCACTGGGCAGGGTTTGGACTGGTCCATCAGGGAAGGGCATGGTCTTCCATCACCCTGAAAGGGCTGGGTCACTGTTCGTCTTCGGATCATTTTTCCTTTAAGACATACAAAGTGATGCAACTTTAATGATATGTTATGGTTTTGCAAGCATCTATCTCATTGGGAGAAGGCATCAAAGTGACATCTCCTGAGGAGATCCAGGAACAAGTAAGACTTACATGTTTTGAAAAGAAAGACAACCAATTCAACCTTTCTGAAGACTATCTGACATGGCTTAAAGCAAGACGGATATTGTATTTCATATTCCTTGACCATTAGCCTAATATGAGTTATGGTACAAACAAACCTGTGAGGCCACATGTTTGAGAACATTCTGACCAAGGAGACCAATCGGAAAGCTGACAGTTCACAGGGCATTCCACCACGCAGGACGTGTTCATCTGCCAGTTCTTCTCCAGGCCCAGCTGGAAGAACAGAGCTAGATCAATATGTATATTGTAAATCTGGGGCGGGAGCCAGAGAATGAGGAGACAAGAGAGAAGAGAGAAAGGGAGAAAAAGCAAGCCACATAACAGAATTAAATGGTACCTGGAGGACAAACATCCAAATTATTAAAAGTATAAAGTGGTTGGACCCAGGAGAGTGAAAGTTAGGGGCACAGGATGAAAGAAGGGGCCCATGGACTCTATTCTTATGTATTGTTTATTTCCAATAAGCAATGAAAAAAAGTAGATTTAATCTCCAAATTGGTTGAATTTCCCTAAATGGAGAATGAACAAATATAAGCATAAATACTTTGCATTAGCTAAACACCAATAATATCAATATTTTGATCTACAATTGTATCTTAAAATTGTATTTATTTTTATGTATGTTAAATTGAAACGCAAAAGGAAAAGGTTCCAAACACAAAATGCTACTCAAAACTAATGATATCATGAATTGAAATTATATAAACTATCAGCTATATTTTTAATAAAGAAATATGGGCCACCAAAGTTTTTTTGATTATGAATATCTTACGTGAATTTTTTTAAAACAAAGATTTTCACTTCTAAACCTTAACAACCAACTGTGGTATAATTCAGTTACTTTGGTGTCAGACCCTCTCAATCAGATAATAATGTGCCATTTTATTGGCATTTGGGTTCCATTACTGATCATTTAAATATTCTGCTTTAAAAATGTAAGATGAGGTTTCAAATTCTTCTGCTGTACTTTCCAACATTTAAAATGTCTAAGGTACAAAGTATCATTGAAATAGGAAAATGTCACCTGGGCACGGTGGCTCATGCCTGTAATCCCAGCACTTTGGGAGGCCAAGGTAGGCAGATCACCTGACAGCGGCCTGGCCAGCATGGTGAAGCGTAACCTCTACTAAAGAAAGTTAAAAATAAAAAATTAGCTTGGAGTGGAGGTACATGACCATAGTCTCAGCTACTCGGGAGGCTGAGGCAGGAGAACTGCTTGAACCCAGGAGGTAGAGGTTGCAGTGAGCTGAGATAGCACCACGGCACTCCAGTCTGGGTGACAGAGTGAGACTCTGTCTCCAAGGGAAAAAAAAAAAAAAAAGAAAAAGAAATAGAAGAGCTTGTTAGGAGAATATGAATTTTTAAAACTAGTAATTCTTGGAATTTCCAAGACCTTTTTTATTTCTGCATGAAAGAGAAGTTTATGTTTTCTAATTTATACAGCAGATAATGGCAAACAGAAATTTTTTGAAACATGCTGTTTCAAGTACAGCTTTTAGCTCTAAGTTATCCATGGAGAGAGGATCAGATCAAAGCTTTGTGTAATAGATCTCTCTGCAGGCACTCCCATTATATTCTATACAAGTTATACTTGTCAAAGCTGAGTATTTGGTATGAAACTTTTACCATATCACTCAACTGAAGCCTCATAAAGCCTCTTAAAAGTCATGGGAGGTAGCAGATAGGAAACTTGAGGTGATATGATAAAAATAATATGTTACATTTAAGGTAAATGTTACATTTAAGGTAAATAATAGTTTCATGGGGACAGTTTGAATCATAGAATTCAATTATTACTGACTTACGTATCTACTACTTAGACATTTTAGTCCTGTACTACTTTTTTCCTTACATTGATTATATCTCTAATTCTCTCTCTCATTTATGTAAACATATGTCTAAATAAATTAATTAAAAAAGAAATCTATTCAAAAATCTAAGAAATAGGAAAGAAGAAACCAATTGCTGGGTATCCGATGAGTAAATGTCTGAAAAACACTAAAGATAGAAATATTACATAAATGCTAGTTAGGTTTAACTCTAATTTTCCTCTTTGTTGGATAATGCCATCTTTCTTTGCGGCTGTCAGTGCTGTGGCACTGAATGCAGGGTTGACACAGTCAAATTTTAAGTCTTGAAGACAGTGTTTGCTAGAATGTTAAAGCCGGAGTCCCTAATCGCCCCGCAACATTCAAATATTACAATATTTGCATGTGAGCTTAACTTATGTAGACTCCCATATAATTAAAATTAGTTATTTCCCAGCTGTTTGCTCATATTTAAGAAATCAAGAATCCTGTTTACAGCTTTGTCCTTTAGTCATATGAAAGAGTTTAAAATTGGTCATGTATGCTTAGGTTTCAGCGTTCACAAAGCCCTGAGTTAGTTATTTTATATTTCATCCTATGGAGGAGGGCATTTATGTTTGCAAAAAGAGGATGTATTGATTAACTAGAAGTAAAGCTCTCCAGCCACTATATGGCTATTATCTTCATTAATACTGCTGCTATTCTTATAATGGTTATATTGCTTCGATGTTATTGGTTACAAAACCAAAATGATTCAAGTGTGAAATTTCCAATTATTCAAATGTACATAATTAATAGACTAAGTTATGTTATAAGGTTATAGAAGGAGGCATTTATTAACTAAACAAATTTGTGTTTTCAACACGTGAGCACTCTGCTCTCATGAACAGAGACGTAAGAAAGTTAAGTTAGGTCTGCATGATAAATATATCAAATGAATTAAAATATTTCTGTTTAGAATTTTCCCCTAGGTGTTGGAACAATTCACTGTGGGCTTATAATAACCCCAGGATGTGTAGACAGAAGACATGGTGACTGTGTATATTAAACTCTAATGAGGTTACCAACTCCTTCTCGGCTATTCCAGATCTATTAAGGCTCCTGCTTATCTTGGTTGGTATATGACACAGGGACCTCAGATGCATGGAGAGTCAATATTTTTCATGTTTTTTGTATAGAAATCAGACAAAATTATTACAATATGAAGTGTAGCTTCATAAAAACTAAGAAAGGCCAATGACTCTGTGTTTTCACATTTCAGAAGCTCACATCTAGATATGATACTTCTTTCATCAATTAGATAATTACCAGTTACAGTTCTCTGTGCCTAGAAGATAGTAATGACAGACTTCATTCCTTTGTTTGAATATGAGGCTCTCAATCAGACCGGAGTGCTTAGATGCACACAGCTGGGTATTAAATCCTAATATCAAAATCTGCTATGAAACCGCATGTGATCAATGTTTAGCAACAAAGAGAATAAATGATGGACCTTGGCAGGTGTCCCAGACACTACACAAAATTCACATCAAATTACAAAAGATGATAAGTAGTCTGATTAAGATTTATTGCTTTTATTCACCTCGATTACTTATTGTTACCTAAGCATTTCTTTCCGAATAGGCTAATTAATAGGCTACCTTTGGGTGCCAAGGAGAAGAAAATACAGAAAATTATATGTAGGAATCAGTAGTGTTGGACATTGCATCTTTTCAAGAACATACTTAGCAGCCTGCGAATAGTGCAGAAAAACATCTGCTGGCAATGAGCTGCATGCAGCACGGGTCACTTGGCTCAGCATGCATTGAAATTATTAGGGAAGAATTTACTCACAAAGATATAACACAGCATCCACCCACCTCTTCACAATATTTCAGGTCAACTGACTTGCCATCACTTCGAACACAATCCAACATCCTTGTTTTAATTCCATTTCCACAAACTGCCTTCTCACTCAGCTGACATGTACTCCAGTCTGAAAAAAAGGAAGCCCATCAGAACAGAAGGCTCAGTATGAAACAGATTTCAAATGAAACTCTGATGACCCGAATCCCATATTTAATTCACAACCGCTTCCTAAGCCCCATAATCAATCATCCCCCATGCAGAGCATATGGGTCTCAGCTTTGAACATATCAGGAGTCAAATGGAATTGCTAGGGTTGCACATAGCTACAGGGTTTATTCTTAAAGGCAGATGTCTACTTGAAAATCTTGATAGCCGTTTTTGGTGACATGGTAAAAATGGCTTTGACCTGCAGATTGATGTCAGTTAAAAACTTTTTTCCCAATAAAAATATAATTTAAAGTCTTTGCATTACTTTTATTTTAGCAAAATAATCATAATTGTGACAGATGGTACTTTATGTAATTATATTCAAATAAAACATTATATATTTTACTTCTTGTCTATATTTATAATGCATAAAAATGCATACATTTATGAGAGTGATAAAAATCACTTTGGCCGTATTTATTTCTCTTACATCTTTTGCAAAATAACTCTTTCATTTCTTTTCGCTGGGTAACATAGCACATCCCTGATAACTTTGTTTTGTATCATCAAAGGAAACTGAAGAGAAAAACCCAAAGAAACAAAAAGCCAATGTGACCTTTAATGTGTCATTGCACAGTCTCCTGAGTTTGTTTCAGAGTGAAAATTACTTGGGAAAAATTCCAAAGTAAGCTTTGGTGTTGTCCCAAATCATATGAACTCTTTCCTAGAGTATGCATCTTGATGGTATTAAATGAGATTTCGGCTAAAGATGCAAATAATAATAAACGTGTTTTTCTGAAAATACTCATCTATTTTTCTTTATCTGCACCTTCTTTTATAGCATTGATTTATAATCTTTGGTACGTTTAAGATTGCTGACATTTTTGTATCAAACTAATCATGTTTATAAACTGCCCACACCTCAAGAATTACTGCCCCAGTATGTTTTAAACAATTAAGCATCTTCTGAAAAAGACATTTTTGAGTAAATCTGATACCTGTGCCAAAAATATTTCTTTTAGATTCACTTCCCCATAGTGAGAGGTTGTCTTACGTAGGAACACTTAGCATATTCACAAACTACTTTAAGGGCTAATGTCTGTGAGACATTTTTATTTCCTCTATCTTAGTGTTTACTAAAAAAATCAGATAAATATTTGGCATTCAATAAGTAATTCTTTCTGGGACAGTAAGCAGCATGTCCAAAAGGCACTCAGATGAAGATGAACTACACTGACGGGAATGCTTCAGAGATAACAGGCACGGAATTTGGACTTAACTCTGTGATCAGATGACGATCCATGTACCTGTTACATTATAATCATAGTGGTAGCAGTTTTTGTTCAGGTTACAGGGTTCCTGCTCAACAGCATCAGGGCAGGATCTTCCTTCATCAGCTGGTTGTCTGATGGGATCAGCTGACCTTTGCCGGAAACTGCTTTGATTGCAAGGCTTAAAAAGAACATTACAAATTCTCAGAAAGATGAATACTCAGCTAAACAACTATTATATTAGAGACAGCACTGGAGCAGGAGTTAGAACATTCGGGCCACTGGCTAACTCAGACAAGTCAGTCAACCTCATTATGCCTCAGTTGTTCAGTGTATAAAATGAAGGCATTGAATGAGATTTTGATGTATCATCTAGCTCTAAGATGCCATGTATCAAATGCTAATACACACATCACCTCACATCTATACAAACACACACATATGGTGGTCATATTAATTATTATAGAATGCTAATTATATCAAGTTCTATGAATATTATTTAGATGTATAATTATATGTTTGTGGATTATGTATAGTCTTTTGGACCTTAAAAAAGATATTTTAAGAATAACTTTAAATGACTAGGTCTCAGTAAGTTTTCTTTTCCTGATGCACACATATACATGCACATAAACAATTCTAAATTCTAGTTTTAATTATTTATTTAGAATTGAGAAAAAAAAAAGTTCTAAGCCCTGCGGCTGACCAAATGGACCCCCTCTTGGCCACAGGGACCACAGAGAAACCTTGAAAACTGAGTTCTTGGCATTTAGGCTTTCTTCCTTGAGGGTTATACAGAAACCAGACATTTGGAAAAATATACTCCATACCTCATCAACCAATTGTCTTGAAATTGCCTTTACAAAAATGATATCAGTAAGAAAATTATGGCAGTAAAAGAGATCTGCTCTAACCCACCCTCATCTTGCTCTTTCCTTAATTATTCCTGGGTTTGGGGGCTGAACTAACTTCAATAAATATTTAGTTTATAGTTTAAATGATAACAGGCCTTTCCACAAACTCAAGTGCCTTTAAGCTACTGAAAGGCCATCAGGCTGGGAGAGGAGAGGAATCTGAATTCTGCTAAGGTGTAGACATAAATGACTGCTAGCAACTCCTGCAGACAACACCAGTAGATTGGCCTTTTGAGATATGCTTTCAGGTTTTTTGCATGTCTAACACCCAGGGCTCTACCTGGACCTGCCAACCCAGTTCCTGTGGCCCCACCCACAAGAATTCAGCCCACAGGAGGGCAGCTTTGACCACCTGTGATTTCATCTCTGCCCCAGCCAATCAGCAGCAAGCACCCACCCCTTCCCCCAAACTGCCTTTGAAAAACCCCTACCTAGGAGCCTTAGATGAGACTGATTTGAGTACTAACTCCATCTGCCATGTGGCATGGCTGGCCTCATGTCTATTAAACTCTTTTTTTTACTGTAATACCCTGGTCTTTATTTGTGCAGCAGGCAGGAAGAGCCCCTTGGGTGGTTACAGCCTGACCCTACCTCTCCCTTTTATGGTTGCAACAAAACAACCAACCAGCATTTCTTCCTAATAAGAAACCACTGATCATGGAGTGGTTCTGGGCAGTCCATGGAGGATGTACAGCAAGGGTTTCTTTCACCTTTTGACATTCGAGCACTGAAAACCCACCCTTGGATCATGCTAATGCCACCATTTTTGGTACATGGGACACATAAGGTGGCACAAAGCTTGAGTGAACACGCATACTTTTCTCTGTTTATAAATATTCATGACTCCTCATTTAACTTATTAAATATGTATATTTGGCCACCCTGCTCAACACAAATTCTTGTTCCCTTTGCCATTCTCTAGAAGTGTCTGTTTCAGGCTTCTGGTTGGCAGCTATCAGAGTGGCCACCTTGCAGGCTACGACACTTTATGAGATGTAAAGCTCTCTTTTCCAAATTTATGACCTTGTCGTTCTTCAGTTGACAACAATCTAAAAAGACTGGCTTGCCATTTGTCTACTGGTACAATCTTCTGAAAACAATTGGTTTCTAAGGACAGGAAGAAACCAGGAGCAAGCCTCCTTGGACTTTTAAGGCTAAAATGATTGCTTCCTCTTCCCCTACTTCCACTGTACTTTGGTCACACCACTGGAATGACATGTCTTGATATAATGTGTATTACAGAAAGGTCTTGTTCTTTTCTACAGTGCACTGGGAGAAGACTTACGTTTTAGGTATCTGTATATTCTCCCTACCCAACACAGTTCCTGATAGAGAGTAAAAGCTTAATCCGTATCTGTTTAATGAAGGCCTGAGTGAAGAAACAAGGTGAGTTAAAGGTAAAATATGTCCAGTTAAATTTAGGCTAACGTTGCCTCCTTACGTAAGTTATGTTCATCCTAAAGGTTTCTTCGTACATAGTTAACTGTACCATATTTGGATGTGTAAACAAATTATAACCTGCTCTCGTGCAATTACTGAGTTTCAGACAGATGTAGCCAGTTGTTCAAACAGTGATCAAATATGACAAATGTAAAGGAAAATTTAAAAAATATCTCAGGATCTCAAACTCCCTATGCAAAAGGGAAGGGTAAGCCTGGAGGCCATCTTGCGACACTGTTCCAGAGGAATAGCTATTGCTAGCATTGGGAATCCAGATTCCCATGGAAAGGTAAAAGGCCTCAGGCATCTGTGAGTGACTCTCCCACAGATCATTCACAGGTAAATTCCTTTATGGCCTACCACAAAAAACGGCATATCAGTTGTAACTTTAGGTCTACATTCTAAGTCTAACTCCTAAAACTGAAGTCTGATTCCACACTGATACTATCAATCGCAAGCTTATTTTCCCAGGTTCAGAACAAAAACGAGGAGATCAGTCATTCTTCCATCTACCCAGAGATGTCTGCATAATTGATTCTTCCTCTATTCCCCTTTTCTCTTTATTCACCTTATCTTATGTAAAATGGAGGTTTACTGGGCACTAACTGAAGTCTCACAGGAATATAACTATTCGCCATAATGCCTACCTGCCTCTCTTCCTACGAGCCTCCCCACATTTAAGGGAAAGTATAAACATAAAACCTCCTGAACACCTCTTCAGAAAACCTTGTTGCTTTTTCCCAGATGTGTCCTAGTGCTGGCTTATTAAACCTCAATTGACTTTTGCCTCACTCATTTTCTTTGTCACACGTGTTGAGCTGTCACCAATCTAGCTGTTTCTGAACCTCACTTCTGTCTTCTGTACATCATTTTCTGTAGGTCACTTATCTTCTTCTGCCCAATAAACTTTTTCAACCATGTGGCAGTGCCAAAGTCTCTCTGAACCTGTTCTGGTTTGGGAGGTGGCTCAATTTCTGAATGGTTCTTTGTTCAATTAAACTCTGTTAAATTAAATTTTTCTAAGGTTTTTCTTTAAAGAAATATAAAGCCCAGGAAGCAGAGTCTATTCACCTCATTGAATTTTATTCTTATCCAAACATTCCTATTGGCAAACTCTCAGGAACACAAAATATGCTTCACCAACTCTTATATTTATAATAGGGCCTCCATCATTCTTTTAAGACAATTATCCTTGGTCATTTAATACAGAAACATAGTGGACAAAGTTCCAGTTTAGTGGTTCCTTTTATTAGAACCCCTATTAATAAGTTTAAGATGAGGCCTGGGTTCAATATTTCCTATTGTATAAAAATGAAATCTTTTTATAATACCTCACAGTAAAAAAATCTCACTATTATAAACATAGTTAGACAATGTAGCATGCAGCCCAGTGACTTGATGTAACTTCAAATCTGATGCTATGAAATTAGAACAGAAAATCAATTATATACCCTTGTGAAACAATTGATTCTTTATTACAATTTAACTTGCATCCCAGTCAACTGCCATCTTTGTTTAACTCCTGCTCTATCAGTTTTCTGCCAATCGGTATCTTTAACACTGAAATGCAGTTATCAGTTTCTATTTGGTAAATATGCACCATAAACTCTTCTTTGAAACTGTTTTATAGTGTATTTCAGTAAAATAATTCCATATTATTTTTCTCATGCTTTTGATGCTGTTTTTGAAAGGTACAGTTTTACAAAGGTGTCCATGGGTAGCCAAATGTCCTATATAAGCAGCCAGTTCTGTTTCAAATGACTCTTTTCCCAGAGTCTCGTGGATGAGCCCCTGCTGGCTGTTGAAACACAGAAGCTCTGTGTGATCTGAAACTCTCAGCTGGCTTTCCAGGCCCAAAGAGACACAGAGTCAGTGTGTAAAGAGAGATTCACTGATGCACAGCTTTCTTCTTTCTACTTAGTTTCTTACCCAGGATCTCTTGTTTTTAGTGTTAATACCCCTGCTGCTGTGTTCCCACTGTGTGAGAGATTATTCCTACCATTTAAGTAAAAGGTATTGGGCAAAAAGCAATGGATGACAATAACCTGCCACCATTAAAGTACCTTTACTTCATTCATTTTCCCCTTTACCTGGAGGGAATCATTATCACCACTGTAGTTTTTAACATGCTGTGTATTTTTCAGGCAAACTGAAGGCCTTTTTTGCTGGGTTAGGATGATGGGTTGAGTAAGGCTTGCAAGAAGTGCAGCTGTTCTAGTGTGAGAGGAAAGATTACAGACTTTAAATAGCACAGTCGTAGAATGAAGTGGCCGAGAAAACACACCTTGCTTTGGTAAATATGGCCCAAAAACAGATTTTACATTGAAGTTATTATATATTAAAAATAATGTCTTTAAAGCTTCAGTGGCAAGGAATTAAATAAACTCCACATTAATAAAAATACTAATCATCTCACCAATACACATCGGGTCCATGGACCCCATTCAGATATCACGCAGTCCTCAGGGCATGGTAATTTGCACTCCCTAGAGCCCAGAGGCATCTCTTCTGGGTCACAGAGGTAATCCTCTACATGTTCAGAAGGGCCATCTGCTGTATTCTGCATGCATCTAGAAAAGAACATAAACAGATTCTAGAAAATACACATATCTTCTAGAAGAGAAGAAAACACGACAGAATAATGACCAACCCACAGGACAGATGGTTCTCCTTAAGACACTGTTATGGGGGTGGGGAGTAGGAAGCTTTGTTATCTAATAAGTAAAATTCTCCAAAAATGAAAACTTAACAGGATCTTTGCCTCTCCTAATTATCTGTCGTGCTTCTGCATGATTCAAAAATGTATGTTTGCATTCATGAGTCTTTGAATGTAAGAGCCACTGTGGATACGTAAACCCTGCATGTTAGGTGAGTTTCCTCTGAAAGAAGAAGGTCATTTATACTCATATGAAACAGAAGACACTGAGGAATTCTTCAAAGAACTTCATAGAGAGCTTATAATTGGGCATATAATGCATTTATTCTACCCAAGAAAATGATGGATTCCATAGAGAAGGTAGAATTAGTTGATTCATATGTGATGAAAAGACCAGGCACACTGAAATCTCTAAGTGGGCAATTTCTTTAAGTGTTTTTGAAAATAACTAGAGGCATTTATCAATTTGTTTTGCCATCTTAGGAGTAATTTTAGCCTCCCTTCTGCTGTGACTCTTAAAGTGACAAGCAAAAAGACAATTATAATTGGTATAGAGCAGGTTCTCTAAATATGGTTATTTGGATTTTTCTACTACTTAAAAAAATTGTTAGTTTGTGTTTCATTTATTATCTTGTAAGCAGTCAGGAAGGCCTCTTTATTCATCTTTTGGGAATCTTATTAATGTGGCTAGTATGAGACTTCACTTTTACCATAGTAAATAATCTCTCTGGGCAATTTTAAGTATTACAGTAGGAGACAAAACCTTTATCCTTCATGTATAACTTGGAAAAGGTCAGCCACCTTAATAGATTTAGGAAGAGAACTGCATTTCAGGAGGTGAAAAGGAAGGCTTGTCTCTCAAGTTTCTCAAACCTAGTGTAATGTTTCAGAATATCCGTTGAATTATATTGCCAGTGATACCTGGAATCCCAACTTTTCTCTGTGCTGTTGGCCATGTCTTAATCAGACTTGTAGCCTGAAAAAATACCCAAAAAATGCATACCTACCTATGCATTTTTTTGTTCACTGGATAAATATGTAAAAAGCAATCACAAAAATATGCAAATTAGATATTGATACAATTTCATTGTTGAAAGAATAAATCCAATTATGAATATTTTTCGGATAATTTTAGTTTCCCAGGAAAAAGTTCTACTTTCAATATCATTTACAAAATATTCTGTTGACAGCAGGTTAGAGACAACATGTTGCAGACAGGGCATTTCAGTGCTCAAAGGTCGGATTTTCTCCTAAGAACAGATTACGCTTGCGGTAGGTACTGTCACCATATATAAGGATTAACTTGTAGAATTACCTATTGATCCAAAGTTAAGAACAGATTTCTAACACTCTATTCAGCAGTTACGTACATAAATATTTTCAAAGATTTCTGTTGATATGATTTGGATCTGTGTCTCCACCCAAATCTCATGTTGAATTGGAATTCTCAGTGTTGGAGGAGGGGCCTCCAACACTGACATCACTAGATCATGGGGGCAGATGTTCCCCTTGCTGTTCTCATGACAGTGAGTGAGTTATCATGAGATCTGATGGTTTAAAAGTGTGCAGCACTTCCCCCTTTGCTCTTCCTCTCTCTTGCCACCATGTGAAGATGTGCTTGCCTTCCCTTTGCCCTTATGCCATGATTGTAAGTCTCCTGACGCCTCCCCAGAAACAGAAGCCCATACAATCCACAGAACCATGAGCTAATTAAACCTCTTTTCTTTATAAATTACCCCGTCTTGGGTAGTTCTTTAATAGCAATGTGAAAACGAACACAGAAAATGCGTACAAGAGAAGTGAGGCATTGCTACAAAGATACCTGATAAAGCGAAAACAGCTATGGAACTGGGTAATGGGCAGAGGTTGGAACAGTTTGGAGGGATCAGAAGAAGACCAGAAGATGAAGGAAAGTTTGGACCTTCCTGAAGACTTGATGAATGATTGTGACCAAAATGCTGATAGAAATATGGATGGTAAAATCCAGGCTGAGGTGTTCTCAGATGGAGATGAGGAACTTATTGGGAAGTGGAGTAAAGCTCACTTTTGCTATACTTTAGCGAAGAGATGGGTGGCATTATGCCTTTACTCTAGAGATCTGTGGAATTTGAACTTGAGAGAGATAATTTAGGGTAGTTGGTGGAAGAAATTTCTAAGCAGCAAAGCATTCAAGATGTGACCTGGTTGCTTCTAAAAGCATATACTCATTCGCATAAACAGAGAAATGACTCCAAACTGGAACTTATATTTAAAAGGGAAGCAGAGCATAAAAGTTTAGAAAATTTGCAGCCCAGCCATGTGGTAGAAAAGAAAATCCCATTTCTCTGGGAAGGAATTCAAGCCAGATGCAGAAATTTGCATAAGTAAAGAGGAGCCAAGTGTCAGTAGCCAAGACAATGGGGAAAATGCCCCAAGATGTTTCAGACACCTTCATGGCCACCCCTCCCATCACAGGAGGGAAAATTGGTTTTGTGGGACAGGCTCATAGCTCCACTGCTCTGTGCAGCCGTAGGACATGGTGCCCAGCAACCTAGCCTCTCCAGCTCCAGCCACGGCTAAAAGGAGCCAATGTACAGTTCAGGTTGTTGGTTTAGAGGGTGCAAGTCCCAAGCCTTTGTGGCTTCCACAGGGCATTGGGCCTAAGGGTGCACAGAAGTCAAGAGTTCAGGCTTGGGAGTCTCCACCTGGATTTTAGAGTATGTATGGAAATGGACTGGATGTCCTAGCAGAATCTGCTGCAGGGTGGAGCCTTCAGTACTAGGCCAGTGTGAGGTGGAATTGTGGGATTGGACCCCCTCCATAGAATCCCCACTAGGGAACTGCCTAGTGAAGCTGTGGAAGTAGGGCCACCGTCTTCCAGACCTAAGAATGACAGATCCACTGACAGCTTGCACTGTGTACCTGGGAAAGCTATAGACACTAAATGCCAGCCCATAAAAGCAGCCTTGGGGACCAAACCCTGCAGAGCCACAGGGGTCGAGCTGCCCAAAGCCTTGGGAACCTACCCCTTGTGTCATTGTGACCTGGATGTGAAACATGGAGTCAAAGGAGATAATTTTGGGGCTTTAAAATTTAATGACTGGCCTGCTGAGTTTTGGACTTGCATGGGGTCTGTAGCCTCTTTGTTTTCACCAATTGCTTACATATGGAATGGGAGAATTGTATCCTGGAAGTAACTAACTTGTTTTTGATTTACAGGTTCATAGGCAGAAGAGACTTGCCTTATCTCAGATGAGATTTTGGATTTGGATTTTGGAGTTAATGTTAGAATGAGTTAGGCTTTGGGGGACTGTTGGGAATGCATGGTTGTGTTTTGAAATGTGAGAAGTAGATGAGATTTGAGAGGAGCCAAGGTGGAATGATACAGTTTGGCTCTGTGTCCCCACCCAAATCTCATGTTAAATTTTAATTCCCAATGTTGAGGGAGGGACCTGGTGAGAAGTGATTGGATCATATGGCAGATTTTCCCCTTGCTGTTCTCAGGATAGTGAGTTCTCATGAGATCTGGCTGTTTGCAAAGTGTGTGGCACTTTCCCCTTTGCTCTTTTTCCTACTGCCACATGCTTGCTTCTCCTTCACCCTTCCGTCATGATTGTAAGTTTCTTGAAGGCTCCTAGCCACGTCTCCTATACTGCCTGTGGAACTGTGAGTCAATTAAACCTTTTTTTTTTTTTTTTTGAGATAGAGTCTCTCACTGTCACCAGGCTGGAGTGCAGTGGCATGATCTTGGCTCACTGCAACCTTTGCCTCCTGAGTTCAAGTGATTGTCCTGCCTCAGCCTCAACTACGTGGGACTACAGGCTCATGTCACCACACCCGGCTAATTTTTGTATTTTTAGTAGAGACAGGGTTTCACCATGTGAGCCAGGATGGTCTCAATCTCTTGACCTTGTGATCCATCCACTTCACCCTCCCAAAGTGCTGGGATTATAGGCATGAGCCACCACACCTGGCCAAACCTCTTTTCTTTATAAATTACCCAGTCTTAGGTAGTTCTGTATAGCACTGTGAGAACAGATTAATACATCTCTCTTTTTATTTTTTGTTATCCAAGTAATTTATTCCTAAGAAATCAGAATAAAAAATTCCATAATTTCATCACTCAGAGATAGCCCACCCATAACAGACTATATTTATTTATTAATAGACTATTACTTTAAATATATATTTTCATTTTACAAGATAGAAGCAAACTTTACTATTTGTACCATTTAAAAAATCTACAATGTATTATGAAAATCTTCTTGCCATTAACTATTTTTCTAAGACATATTTTAATGTCTGCATTTGAATTCCATGGCTTAAATGTGCCACAATTGCTAAAAAGTCCCTTTTGTGAAGGCTACTATCCAGAATCTACAGAGAACTTAAACAAATGTACAAGAAAAAAACAAACAACCCCATCAAAAAGTGGGCAAAGGATATGAACAGACACTTTTGAAAAGAAGACATTTATGCAGCCAACAAACATACGAAAAAAAGCTCATCATAATTGGTCATTAGAGTAATGCAAATCAAAACCACACTGAGATACCATCTCATGCCAGTTAGAATGGCGATCATTAAAAAATCAGGAGATAACAGATGCTGGAGAGGATGTGGAGAAATAGGAATGCTTTTACATTGTTGGTGGGAGTGTAAATTAATTCAACCATTGTGGAAGACAGTGTGGTGATTCCTCAAGGATCTGGAAATAGAAATACCATTAAACCCAGCAATCCCATTACTGGGTATATACACAGAGTATTATAAATCATTCTATTATAAAGACAAATGCACATGTATGTTTATTGCGGCACTGTTCACAATAGCAAAGACGTGGAACCAACCCAAATGCCCATCAATGACGGACTGGATCAAGAAAATGTGGCACATATACACAATGGAATATTATGCAGTCATAAAAAAGAATGAATTCATGTCCTTTGCAGGGACATGGATGAAACTGGAAATCATCATTCTCAGCAAACTGACACAAGAACAGAAAACCAAACACCACATGCTCTCACTCATAAGTGGGTGTTGAACAATGAGAACACAAGGACACAGGGAGAGGAACATCACACACTGGGACCTGAGGGGTGAGGGGCTAGGGGAGGCATAGCAGGGTGTGGGGGGATTGGGGAGGGATAACATTAGGAGAAATACCTAATGTAGATGATGGGGCCATGGATACAGCAAACCACCACCATAGCGCATGTATACCTATGTAACAAACCTGCACGATCTGCACATGTACCCCAGAACTTAAAGTATAATTTAAAAAAATTCTTAAGAGAAAAAAAAATGCACAAAGAAGTCCTAGGCTGAAAGTTTTCTCATATGAAATATAAACTCTTCATTGACAATACAGAGACTAAAATTATCTTAAGTGCAAGCAAACAGTGTATTTGATATTAAAAAATTAAATAAAATTACATTTAGTAAATCATCAAATAAAGTTTCTATTGTGGCATTTAGACTACTTATAGGCTTTGTGTTATTTTGTATTAAAAATTTTTATAATCACCCTAGAATACAGAATAAATATTTGGATCAAGTTTTGAGCACAAAGGAGGTGCTTTAAATTCCTTTGCTTTCTTCAAATTCTTGGCCTTTCTCCTTTCTAAGGAGCAAGAATTATGCTGTGAGAAAACTGACCTGTATTAGAGATACATGGTGTAGAACCAAGTTGTAGTAAACAGTGGAATCAGAGGTCCATCACAGGCATGGTAATGTGTATTTTCTGCATATATTTAAAAAGCAACAATAACTAGACATAGCTGCTTTCTATTATCACCATGGACTGGCAATTCTAAAAAAAGTCATGAAAAAAAATCCCTCCCTACTAAGGCAAACCACTTCTACCACCACTCCTTGATAGGCCATAGCAACCTTAAAGAGGAAGAGTGTAACTGAATAAATTTAAACCTGCTTTTTTACAGACCCATCTATCCTGAATGTCACCCAACGCTTGCATTGAAGCAGGACATTTTGACCTTAATTAGCAGAGGATAATGTACGGGAGGTGTACTACTCAATCAGTAACAAAGAGGAACATCATTACATGATTAGAGATCGCAATCAATACTGACCTCTTTTCTCTATTTGCATTGAAGTTGTTTACTGAAAAAATAAATTGATCTGAAAAGTTACTTTGCTTAGAATGTGTTTGGAAATGACGAGAATATCCATTTACAAAGCAAAAAAAAAAAAAAAAAAAAAAAAAAAATTAAAATTTCCAAAGAAATTTTAAGGGAAGGATTAAAAAAAAAACCCAGTAGTTGTTTTTTTTTTTTTTTTTTAAAAAAAA